>JAKGGE010002579.1:0-25252 GCA_023748175.1 Hoolock leuconedys | reverse complement strand
GTTAAGGAAGGTGATTATGGAAGGTGATTAGTACATTTAAAGGGAATAACATGTGCAAAAGAAGAGCATGTATGTTCCAGAAAGCAATAAATAGCATAAGTATCATATATAGGGTGCATGTGAAGGAGTGATGAGGTGAAGCTAGTCTGTTGGCTGAGGGACCCTCGTGAGGGGTTGCACTTTTTGGCTATTACCCCACTGGTAGTAGAGAGCCATTAAAAGGCCTTTAGGCAAGAGTAACACTATCAGGAGTTTTTATCTTAGAAAAGATCCTCAGTATAGCTGGAGTTTGGTGAAAAGGGAATTGAGTATAGAGGATTACTGCAATAGCTTTGGTGAAAATAGTGAATGCTTGAACTAAAGCAAATGAGTTTAAAGAGGAAGGTAACTAGATTGGAGACAAAAGTTTATAAAGTGAATCTAGAGTTAGAGAGTGATTGGACATGGAGAGAAGAAAGTTTTTTTTTCTTTTTACTTTTTTTTTTATTTTGAGATGAGTCTTGCTCTGTCACCTCAGTGCTGTAAGACACATCTTGCGTATGTTTATTCTTGACTATTCTAATAGCAAAGACTTGGAACCATCCCAAATGTCCAACAACAATAGACTGGATTAAGAGGTGTGGCTATATACACCATGGAATACTATGCAGCCATAAAAGGATGAGTTCATGTCCATTGTAGGGACATGGATGAAACTGGAAATCATCATTCTCAGTAAACTATCACAAGGACAAAAAAACCAAACACACGCATGTTCTCACTCATAGGTGGGGAATTGAACAATGAGAACACATATGGACACAGGAAGGAACATCACACTCCGGGGACTGTTGTGGGGTGAAGGGGAGGGAGGAGCTAGCATTAGGAGATATACTAATGCTAAATTAATTAATTGTGCAGCACACCAACGCCTTTTATGTATACATATGTAACAAACCTGCACATCGTGCACATGTACCCTAAAACATAATAATAAAAGAAAAGAAAAGAAAAAATAACAAACCTTCGCATGTACCTCGGAACCTAAAATAAAAGTTAAAAAGAGTTAAATATTAAAAAGTGTATTTTCTTGGTTCTATTTATTTGAAGAATCCTGACTGATACTGATTTTGTAATTGGGAATTATTTTAGAGAAATAGAATGAATCTTCAGGATAAGTTTTTTGAATTGACTGTTGGATTTCTGTAATTGGTTCTCTATTCTGATTTGATTTAAGGGCATAATGACTTTATTTCCAATAGGAAAGAGGGCACAGATAGTCCATGGTATGATGTGACAAAAGAGATATGCAAAAAATCACTATTGCATATTCCCAATGAAATATTTAAAAGAGGCAAGATTTAGTATGAACACATATTTTGACACCTTAGAACATACTTCTAAAACTAATGAGTATAATGAAAGTGGCCAGTTCTTAATTGCATTGGACATTGTGGAGTAAAAAAAGGATTAGCTAGCTTAGGGATTTAAATTCCCAGCCCAAGTATTGCAGAAATGACCTGAAAAATTCTATGCCTGCTCTGAAAGAAATGCTTATCTGCAGCTGCAGGGCTGAGATAGCAGAAAACCAAACCCTGAGTCTCATTCTGTGAGTGATTAAATTACAGCACAAATAGAATTCCTAACCTCGCAGGATGTCTGCTGTTGAAATAAGGACATTGGGAAGAAATAGGATCCTCAAAATTGACATGGGGACATATGCGCAGATCCTGATGAAGCTGGTAACATTGAGCCTCTAAATTCAGTCAAGTCTCCTTTGCCAGTAGAAGCAACTTTCTATGCTCACCTGAGGAGGTTAAATGTACTATTCCTGAGGAAACTGCAATAGCTTCCCCTATAGTAGCTGCCTTGCAACACTGCTATTTATCCTCTGGATCTATCCCCATTACCCCTTTTTGCTTCTAGATCTACAATTAGACTCAAGTCCCAGCAGGTCCAAAGGATGAGGTAAAAAGTGTGACACATAAAGAGTTGTGCTACGCTCAGAAAGAACTGCATGATTTTCCAAATGATAGAGACAGAAATCTGAGAAAATATGTAGTAATTGATATTAAGAGTGTCAGATAAACATGAAAGGAACATAAGTTGTATCAGGGCTGAATCAGGCTTAGAGAGGTTGGAATATTAGTGTGGATTTTTTTTATGTAAGTACTGCTCAGCCACATAGGAAGGGTCAGAAGACATCTCTGTTACCATGACTGTGAGAAATAAATCCATGAGAGAAGACACAGAATCCTTGGAGGGCTCTGTGGTCACTCTTTGTAGGTCAGGAATTACAGTGGGAACTGCTGCCACTGAACTGAGATCCTTAGATACAATCAGGTACTGGAGCCTGGGGTGGCAAGGGCCAAATGGTGGCACTTCATTATCAAAGACAAGGTGGCCATGGTTACCATAATGTACAGCTGAGTCAAAGAAGTACTCAGAATAGTCTGACTCACAGTCAGTCATTGGCTAGTTGATCATGAAATACCCAGATGAGCAATAGATGGGAGGTCTGATAAATTCTTACTTGATGTGTATAAGCAGAAGAATTCTAAGTCAAGTACACAGAAGTCTAATAAAAATTATCAAAAGATAGAATTGTGGCCCTTTGATCAAAACTGGATGTATCCAGTTTTCAGACCCAGAATCACTTACATAAAGGGGAGAACATGTGCCCTTAAAGAAGTGGAAACTCCCAGAATATTATTCTATTTATCTTCCTCCCAGCCTTCCCCAAAGGGACTTACGGCCTTTTATTAAGGTGATTGTGCATGGAAGAAAAGGAAATAACCAGACTTTTTGGGGATTATGAGACACTGGGTCTGAACTGACACTAATTTGAGGAGATCCAAAATGCCACTGTGATCCACTAACCACAGTAGGGGCTTATGGAGGTCAGGTGATGAATGGAGTTTTAGCTCATGTATATCTTAGTGGGTCCAGTGTGTCACCAAACCCATCCTGTCATTATTTTTCAGTCCCAGAATGCATAATTGTAAAAGACATACTCAGTGACTGGCACAATTTCCACATTGGTTTCATAACTTGCAGAGTAAGGGCTACTATGGTAGGAAAGGTTAAGTGGAAGCCACAAGAACTGCCTCTACTTAGGAAGATAGTAAATAAAAAGTAGTATTGCATTCCTGGAGGGATTGCAGAGATTAATGCTACCATTAAGGACTGAAGGATGCAAGGCTGGTGATTCCTAACATAGTCCAATTCAATTCACCTATTTGGCTATTTCAGAAAACAGATCTTTGAATATAGTAGTGAATTATTGTAAACTGAATCAGGTGACAACTCTAATTGCAGCTGCAATTCCAGATGTGGTTTCATTCTGTGAGCAAATTAAGTTGTCCCTTGGTACTGATATGCAGCTACTCATCTGCAATTTTTTCTCCATATCTGTCAGTAAAAAACACCAGAAGTATTTTGTTTTCAGCTGGTGAGGCTGGCAATACACCTTCCTTGTCTTACCTTAGGGGTATATTGACTCTCCAGCTCTACGCCATAATTTAGTCAACAGGGTGTTGATTGCCTTTCCCTTCCACGAGACATCACACTGGTCCATCACATAGAAGACATTGTGCTCCTTGGATCCAGTGAGCCAGAAATGCAGCTACTATAGACTAATTGTTAAGACATTTGCATGTTCAGAGGTTGGGAAATAAATCCAGTTAAAATTCAGGGATCTTTCACCTCAGTGAAATTTCTAGGGGTCTAGTGATGTGGTACATGTCAAGATATCCTTTCTAGAGTGAAGAAAATATTGCACCTGGCCCCTCCTCCAAACAAAAATGATACAATGCCTACTGGGCCTCTTTGGATTTTAGAGACAATATATTCATCATTCAGGTGTGATACTTGAAACATTTATTGAGGGACCTGAAAACCTAGTTTTGAGTGAGACCCAGAGCAAGAGAAAGCTCTGCAACCGGTCCAAGCTATTCTGCCTTTTGGATCATATATTTCAGCAGATCCAATGATGCTATCCAGTGGCAGATAGCCATACTGTTTGGAGCCTTGGGCAGGCCTGTAGAGGTGAATTGCAGCACAGACCCTTCAGATTTTGAAACAAAATTCGTCCATCTTTGTCAGATAACTATTCTTTTTCGAGAAACAACTTTTGGTTTATTATTGGACCTCAGAAGAAGTTGAATGCTTAACTGTCAGCTACCAAGTTACATGAAACTTCAGCTGCCCACCATAAACTGAGTATTGCCTGACCCATCAAGACAGAAAATTGGGCATTCATAGCCACACTCCATTATCAAATGTATGTGATATGTATGATATTAGGTTTGAGCAAGACCTTAAGGCATAGATAAGTTACATGAAAAAGTGGCCTAAATGCCCATGGTCCCTACTCCTGCTACACTGCCTTTTCTTCTACACAGCCTGCACCTATGGCCACATGGAAAGTTCTATATGATCACTTGACATAAAAGTAGAAGACTTGGTCCTGGTTTACAAATGTTTCTGCACAATATGAGGACACCATCTGAAAGTGGACAGCTACAGCACTACAGCCCTTTTCTGGGATATCCTTGAAGGACACTGGTGAAGAGAAAATCCTCCCAGTGGGCAAAACTTTGAGCAGTGCATTTGGTTGTTCACTTTTTTTGGAAGGAGAAATCACCAGATATGTGATTATATACCAATTCATGGGATGTGACCAAAGGTTTGGCTGGATGGTCAGGGATTTGGAAAGGGCATAATTAGAAAATCAGTGACAAGGGGATCTGGGGAAAAGGCCCTTGGATAGACATTTTTTTAATCGTTGGAAAACATGAAATTATTGTTATCCCATGTGAGTGCTCACCAAAGGGTGACCTGAGCAGACGTGGATTTTAATAAGGTGGATAGGATGACCCAATCTGTGGCTAACAGTCAACTTCTTTCCCCAGACACTGCTCTCATTTTCCAATGGACTTATGAAGAAAATGGCTAAAGTGGAAGGGATGGAGGTTATGCATGGGGTCAGCAACATGAACTTTCACTCACCAAGGCTGACATGGCTACAGTCACTGCAGAGTGCCCCATCTGTCAGCAGCACAGAACAACGCTGAGCTCCCAATATGGCACCATTTACTGGAGTGATTAGGCAACTACCCATTGGTAGGTTGGTTACAGTGGACCACTTTCCTTGTGGAAAGGGCAGTGTTTTGTTCTTACTGGAATAAGCACATTGTTTTTGTTTTTATTATTTTTTTGTTTCAATAGCTTTTGTGATACAAGGGGGTTTCTGTTATATGGATGAATTATATAGTGGTAAATTCTGAGTGTACCTGTCACCTGAGTAGTGTTCATTGTACCTAATGTGTACTTTTTTTTAAATCCCTAACTGCCTTCCAATCCTCCCCCTTCTGAGTCTCTAAAGTCCATTATATCACTCTGTATGCCTTTGTGTACTCAAAGCTTAGCTCCCTCTTACAAGTGAGAACATACGGTTTTTGGTTTTTCATTCCTGTTACTTCACTTAGAATAATGGCCTCCAGCTCCATCCAACTTGCTGCAAAAGACATTATTTCATTCCTTTTTAATGGATGAATTGTATTCCATGCTGTATATATACCACATTAGAATACACAATTTGGATATGGATGCATGCACTGCTTCTACCAAAACTACCATTAATGACTTACAGAATGCCTTTCTACTATCATGCAATTCCACACAGCATTGCTTCTGATGAAGAAATCACTTAACAACAAATGAAGGGTGGCAATGAGCCCATGCCCACAGAATTCACTGGTGTTATTATTTCCCCACCCTCCTAAAGTTGATGACTTGATAGAATAGTGGAACAGCCTTTTGAAGACTCAGTTATTGTGCCACCCAAATCGCAATACCATGCAGGGCTGGGGGCAGTGTTCTCCAGGAGGCTGGTTATGCTGTAAATCAACATTCAATTTATGGTGCTGTTTCTTCCATAGCAAAGATGTGTAGGTTCAGGAATCAAGGAGTGAAAATGAGAGTGGCAAAACTCACTGTTACCTTTAGTGATTCATTAGAAAAATTTGTACATTCCGTGCCTGCGACCTTATGCTCTGCTGAAAGTTAAAATGGCTACCTGGCCACTTTGGACTCTGTACACTTGTGAGTCAATAGGCAAAGCAGTATTTATGGTTTGAGAAGAACTTTCCAGGCATTATGGTGGCAGAGATCAAGATGAACTGTGCCCAGGGCATCTCTTAAATATGTATGAGTAGATAAGACATGCAAAAAAATGAGCATTGTATAAAAAGTGACCCATAATCAAGAAAATGTTTACAAGAGGAAAAGTACATTTTGTGCTGGGTTAGTTAGCAAAAGTCTTGCTAATTGTGTGCTGCTTTAGCTATGTCACAAATATTGAGTTTATTACCACATCCCCAAACTCTGAATTCCAAACTAATGGACACTTGCAGTTTGGCCTAGATATGAGTGTATGGGCACTTACTGTTTTTTCATATATCTCTTTCATGGTTCAAGGGAATCTGGTTTTCCCAAATACCAACTCTAATTACTTTGGTGACTAAAGCTTGAGGTGCCTTAAGCAGATACACTAAGTAGGATCTATATGCAGGCATATTTTTTTGTCTGGATGTACTTTTTAAAAACTAATTATTTATATATCACATAATGAATCAGAGTAGGAGAATTAGTCCATGTTTTGTGTCAAATGACCTATCTTAATAAGTAAAGAACTGGGACCAAGTTCTTGAACAGGAACCTCTTTTTAATTGTCATATTTGTCTCACTAGCATTGAAATGAAGCACAAGAACTTTTCGGGGTTGAAAAGGAGGAAAAATGATATAAGGGGGTATAGATATTTGTAGACAGAGTGTGTACTGTAGGATTTGGTTTTGAAAAGTTCTAGTGGAGGAATAAGACAGGACTTGAGCTGGAAATGGAGGGGGCATAAAATAAGTATCTTGGAAACTGACTCATGTTTAGTGGAATTTTCCCAATACTTTATTTCCTTCCTTACTTCTCTTTCTTATATGACTTTGTCGATTGCAAAATCCAAAATATGCCTTTCCTTGCTCCTCCTTTCCTTCCTCTCTAGGTACTGTGGAGGACGAGAATGAAATAACAAAAATGGTCCCAGCTCACAGACTCCGGAAGTTTCTTCCTGAATGCTGTTTTCATTCTTTGAAGATCAAAGAAAGGACCTGGAAACATCCTTTCAGCACCTCTAAAGGAGCTCTGCTCAATTCAGGCAAGTGCTTTCTTAAAATGGCTTAATGGCAAAAGCAGTCTCTAATTTTATCTATTACTTCCTAAAATGGGGATGTAAATTTAAAAGTCTTACTCTCTGAATATGGGGAAGTAAAATTAGGGGTTAGTGGTGATAGGGCACCAGAAAAATCTACTTTGCCAGGAATACTGTCCCAGTGCTTGCCAATACCACAGCTACTGCCAAAAGGGCAGAAAGATCTTAAACATAGAGTTTAACTAAGAGATTAAAAAGAACCAGGAGGAGAGCCAGGAAATAAACAGTGCTAAGTGGTTCTTTTTTTTTTAATGTAAAGGAAGATTGCCAAGAAGAATGATTTATGAGATGGAGATGTAGAAAAGAAAAATGAAATACAAAAGGTATATGATTTTCAGTACTTAACACTAAGTATGTGGGTAATCCTGGGAAAGATGAACTTATGTTGTGATTGTTTGAGACAGACTGAAGACACAGTTGCACTGGTCTCTATAGAAAACCAACTCCACATAAACTCATTTTCCAGAAATTGGTAAAAAGAAAAGGTTTAACATGGGTTTAGCTTTATTATAACTACTCAATTATAGAAAGTAAACATATGTTCAGTATGCTTTTTAAAAGAAGGGGCAAACTGAGCAAGATATTTAAAAATGTCCTATAAAATATTTTTATGGGCAAAATTTGATTCTTATGGTATTGCCTAGGTTTTCTTGTAGGATTTTAATGGTTTTAGGTCTAACATTTAAGTCTCTAATCCATCTTGAATTAATTTTTGTATAAGGTGTAAGGAAGGGATCCAGTTTCAGCTTTCTACATATGGCTAGCCAGTTTTCCCAGCACCATTTATTAAATAGGGCGTGGCAAGGACTTCCAAGGTCTAAAATAATCTGCAAATAAAAGCCAAAATTGACAAATGGGATCTAATTAAACTAAAGAGCTTCTGCACAGCAAAAGAAACTACCATCAGAGTGAACAGGCAACCTACAGAATGGGAGAAAATTTTGCAACCTACCATCTGACAAAGGGCTAATATCCAGAATCTACAATGAACTCAAACAAATTTACAAGAAAAACAAACAACCCCATCAAAAGTGGGCAAAGGACATGAACAGACACTTCAAAAGAAGACATTTATGCAGCCAAAACACATGAAGAAATGCTCATCATCACTGGCCATCAGAGAAATGCAAATCAAACCACAGTGAGATACCATCTCACACCAGTTAGAATGGCCATCATTAAAAAGCAGGAAACAACAGGTGCTGGAGAGGATGTGGAGAAATAGGAACACTTTTACACTGTTGGTGGGACTGTAAACTAGTTCAACCATTGTGGAAGTCAGTGTGGCGATTCCTCAGGGATCTCGAACTAGAAATACCATTTGACCCAGCCATCCCATTACTGGGTATATACCCAAAGGACTATAAATCATGCTGCTATAAAGACATGCACACGTGATAAGCCATGCACTATTCATTACTAGCAAAGAGTTGGAACCAACCCAAATGTCCAACAACAATAGACTGGATTAAGAAAATGTGGCACATATACACCATGGAATACTCATGCAGCCATAAAAAATGATGAGTTCATGTCCTTTGTAGGGACATGGATGAAACTGGAAAACATCATTCTCAGTAAACTATCGCAAGGACAAAAAACCAAATACCGTGATAAGTTCTCTCACTCATAGGTGGGAATTGAACAATGAGAACTCATGGACACAGGAAGGGGAACATCACATTCGGGACTGTTGTGGGTGGGGGGGAGGGGGGACTGCATTAGGAGATATACCTAATACTGAGTGACAAGTTAATGGGTGCAGGAAATCAACATGGCACATGGATACATATGTAACAAACCTGCACATTGTGCACATGTACCCTAAAACCTAAAGTATAATAAAAAAAAAAAAAAAAAATTTGATTCTTAAGGAGCTGAACTTTCTAGACAATTTACATATTTGGAATACCCTTTTTCTGAAGACATTGGATATCTGAGCTGTTACATAATTTGTCCATAAACTTTCCAATCACCATTGGTAAGACTACCTCTTATTCTTATTTGTATTCTTAAGGAAATATGCCTTTACTGCATATTCCTCTGGAGCTGTGTATTTATTACTCCTTTCTCTTTCAATAGCTCCCCTTGTTAACTTTGGTATAGATTTGCTACTTAGACTTTGTATTTTCATTGACATTATTTTACTTCTCTACTACCTGGTTCTTAAAACTTGACATTACAGTTACTGTTGGAAAATGTTTTCTTAAATGTGTGAAATAGAGGCATGAAGCATCACTTTTCTGAACCCTGTTTCGAGGAGTTTATTTAAAAATAGATGCATATATAGTGGGATACTGTAATTAAACTTGAATAAATAGAAATTTGATTATATGCTGGATTCTGGCCAGAAACTTATATAGTTAAAAAGGTTTAATTCTGAAGAATGTCAAATTGGTAGGTTTCTGTAGGCAAAAACAGGCAGTCTTTACTTTCTGCCAGCATCTGTCCCTGGATACTAAATATAAAGCAGAATGTGGTAAAAATTTTCTCATTGACATTATGTTACACTTGAGGATTGAATTTATGACCAAAACATTGACACTGAATAAAGCTTATACTTGACAATCAATATGTTAGGAAAAAAAAGATACTAGAAACCTTTCTGGTTTTCAAAATAGAAATAGTATAAATGAGTATATAGTGTGCACGTTTGACTCTAAAATGTCAAAGTGTGCGAAGACATATATACTTAGTACTAAAATTTGTATTCAATATCAGAAATGTGACCTACAAGAAGCTTTCACAATTTCAGATATTCAATTATGCTTAAAATAGAACCATTCATTCTTTCACTCAACAAATATGTATTACTTACTATATGAAAGAGAGCATTCTAGGCTCAAGTCATGGAACAAAACAAAAATTTCTGCTCTTGTGAAGCTCATATCCCAGTGAATAGAATGGAAAATAATTACACAAGTGAAATATGTAGTATGTAAGGTGGTGATAAGTTCTATAAAGAAACAAATAAAGCATGAAAAAAGAGTATGTAATAGTGAGAGGAGGCGTACATTTAAATTTTATATAAAGTGAATTAATTGAGAAGGAGAATTTTGATTTGAGTGAATTTCTGAAGAAGGTAAGAAAACAAGACATGAAGAAAAAAGAATATTTCAGATTAGAAGAGCATTAGTGATTATTTAGGCCTTATTTTACAGATTAAAAATCTGAGGCCCAAATTATTCACTCAGGCTGGATTCCTAATTCTGTCTTCTGGATGAGGCTTTGTTTCTTGTGAAAAGCATAATTTGAGCAGAAGCCAGAAATAACAGAAGTTAGTTTTAAATAGTAACATTTTCCTAGTCTGAAGCAATACTGAACAGGAGGTTTTAGCCTGGAAATTTGGGTCTGCTTTTTGTACTTGAGTTAAATACGATCCTTCTGTAACTCCAAAATGAAGACTGAGTTGCTGCAGAGAAGTATCATGGTTCTGCACTTATTTCTGACAGGTCAAAATGACTTACAAACAATTTAGAGTGTGATCTCTAGTGCTAAGACAAACAACAGCAAAAAAAGGCAACAATACCCTATGTCAAAAAATATTTCTGCAATATAGGATCAGGCTCTTAGATGGAAATTCTGGTTGACCAAATTGCCTGTCATGGTTTTTCAAGATTCAGATCTGAGACCAAGACTCTCCAGTGATGTCTGAATGTTTAAGATGTTTTCTAATTTAGATAGAAAACCTAGATTATTAAGCATAGTTTTTGCTTTTGGTGCCCTACAATATGTTTGGCATCTTGTAAACCTGGGGATAGCTACAAAGAGTTCATTCTTGGGTTATCTTTGTGATGATCACCTGTAGGCAGTTACTTTACCTTTGATTTTTCAAAAGCCACTAACAAGCCACGTGACCCTGAGACGAGTCCCTTCTACTGTTTGGATCTCAGATTCATTATCTGTACCATCAATGGGGTTGGGCTATAATTTCTAAGAGGACTTACAATACTGAAATTACAGGATTCTGATTTTATTCAAACTAGACATATTCTTTTTAAGAAGATTAATGAAAATATACTTTATAATTCCCTGGAAATTAAAAAAATACCATACACAGAAACACTCTTCTACCAATGTTGTTTACCCAATTTAGGCCTTTATATATGTTTTCTTCTGAATAGCTATAATGATTTGCCATTCTAGATCAGTTATTCTTTTTTTATAGAAATTTTTATTCCAATATACAAAATATGGGACAGCCATCCCAACAATCATGTACATAGTTACACGGCAATCAGCCACCACTTACAACTTACACCAGCCCGGCATTTTAATCACAGTCAACCAACATACAGCCTCACAATGCTTTCTTCATGGGTCACTTTTCTTACTTACTATACCTGTATTTTTCCCCCAACCCTGATCCTACATGTTTTATAGGTATATTGAGTTTCTGATAAACTTCAAAACATTTTGCTTAGATCCAGCTGCATTAAGAAGAAAAAGTAAATGTAAAACTTTCACCCCACAGTCCCTCCCCTGACAAATCATACTATGAAGTATGGTGTAGATGTGAACAAGTATGTGATTACCAGGAACTCAACACATATACTAGAACTTGCTTTAATATGAGCATTAGGAGATATACCTAATGCTGAATGACAAGTTAATGGGTGCAGGAAATCAACATGGCACATGGATACATATGTAACAAACCTGCACATTGTGCACATGTACCCTAAAACCTAAAGTATAATAAAAAAAAAAAAAAAAAAAGAAATTTAACTTGGCTTTTACTGCATGTTTTTTTAATGCAAAAATGTAAAAACAAACACAACATAGTATTTCAATGCTGTACCTTTATCAAATGACTTCATCTATCTTTCTTAAACATGTTATGAGTAGCTAATGTTAAAACTGACACAGCTTCACTTTCCTCTTTTTTCTGTACCGAAAGCTGCAGAAATACAGCTTTAATTCCAAGACAATTTGGTTTAAGCCTTCAAAATAAAAAGAGTGCATCACTTCCACTGCCCTGACTTTCCCCACACTGTTGATTGTGATTCTCTGTGGCATGTTGGTGGTAGACTGTATTGGCTATATATATAATTTGTACAAAACATCTCTAGCCAGGGTAAGGCTTTAGGAACTATCTTAAAAAGATACTTGTCAAAATACTTTTGATATTTTGTACAAATACTAAATATTATAATTTTCTCCCAAAACATCTGTTTAAGCAGCCCAATTAAGTGACTCTGTTAAAGGTCTGCTTATGGAAAAAATAGGTGAAGTCATTTCCTGAGCCAAGAGAGACAGATGATAAATATTAATAATAGCAGCAGACTAAAAAATTCCTTTTTGTTGTTTTCCATAGTCAACAGTTTTAGCAAAAGAACTTCAGAAAATGACAATTTTTAAAAAATTTACTGCCTGAAAAGAGTTTAATAAAGAACATCCAAGGCCTGATTGCTATTATTCTGAATATAATTTTCAATAATTTTCTTCAAGTTACATTTGGCTACTGTCAGACAACTTACTGATGCACGGAAGAACGTCCAAAAAAACTGCAATGGTTTACATACATTTTATGTTACATATATTACTTCTTAAAACCCCCAACAGAATGAAGTCTTAGCAAACACAAATTTTAATCTTCTGGAACACCTTTCCAGTAAGATTTGTAAAGGTGGGGAAGGGAAGGGAAGGACTTGCTTTTTGTATTCCTCGGCTCACTTGATTAAAATTTAATCTTCAAAGGGTTTGTTTAGTCACATCCAGGCTGCTAGGGTTATGATGAACATTATTACTTTTCCAGGGTAAAAAATGACATCTGAAAATAACATAAATGCTATGACATGATTTCCCCAAGCATGATCTCAACTTGAAACATTAGAATACTTAAGAATTCTAAAGATTGGTATACCACCAGTGCACCAGAATTTTTAATCATTCCAACAACTACAGGAATTTTTTTAATAGTTTTTTAATTTTATGAAATTAAAGCTGAAGAAAATAACTGATTTAGAAACCATAATAAAAGGACGTATATTTAGCCAGAGATATCAGTTCCTCCTGAAAAAGGATATTTACCTCCTCTTACTGCAGTTTTTCTCAAAGTATCTTACTGATTTCAGATAGAATTTAAAATTCACCTTAAAAATAGAAACAAACAAAAGGACTATTTAAACTGACATTAACCAATAAAAATATGTTCAAATTTACTGACAGAATCATGTAATACTTCATATAATACTTAGACTCTACCAGTTTTAAGTAAAACAAATAAGGAAAAAATTATAATTACAAAGCCAGTCTTTCCCCTTGGGGAAACAAAAAGCCACTTTTGACCAATTGCTCCCTACATATACATATACTGTATATTATTATAAGCTTCTTCAGAGAAGCAAAACATCTTTGTCTTCCCGACACCGGATTATCTAGCATGTTAGTTTTTACATCAGGAAGGCAACTGCAAGTGTTGGGCCCAAAAGTATTTCTTGTTTACTCTCGAAAAGACCACTGAATATGCTTCTATACATACTGAACCAGGAAAATTTATGCAGTGTGTTCAACATCATCTCCTTATCAATACAGCACAGATTCCGATTCTTTCTACTGCACCCCCAAGGAATTCAAAGCATTATTGGTGCAATTAATAAAGAGAAAATGCGTACAATGACTGGAAGGTTGTTTTACAAGAGGAGCTGGTATCTCTGATTTCACCTCCTTGTTGTACGGAACTGTACAGACAGCATGATACCTGAGCAAATAAATCAACTACCATGATCGGAAGGGCTTGTCAATCCATCGTCTTTGCTTTATCGTGTGCAAAGTGTGCTACTGCCCCCTGAGCTTCCTGCATTTCTCTTTTCTTGAAAAATCAGTGCTTGATCCTTTCCAAAATAACCAGAGAAGAAATGAGGCAGAAAGTATCTCTTCATCACGGTTCCCCCTCAGTCTCGAGACTGATAGAAAAGGATGTAACCAGACCTGTGAGTTCTTTGAGATATCTGATGTCAGCCATTGGAATATTAATAACTTGTGCATCTATTTTTTCTACAATGTCAGCCATCAACAACCAAAAAATCATGACTCTTAACTATTGCAATATAATGGCCCTGGACAGAACTTTCACCTGTTAGAAGTTTCAGGCTGGGGCCGGGGATAGAGAAGGAGCAAGCTGAACTGGAACTGACATGCTGATAATGAGGCTGCGCACACCCTCCACACTTTCATATGAAGCAAATCTACAAATAAGTCTTACACACACAGTGAACCACAACAGCAACAAGGTCGTACATTCTGTCTGGATTGGTGGCATCACCTGAAGTGTTAAATAGATGAAGTTCTAAAGGAAAAACTACCCGGTAAGAGAGTTTTGTATATCGATGAAGTTGATCCATATATTTAAATCTCTTCAGGTGTAGAGCTAGAATCATGGGCAGTCTTTTAACTTTCATCTATGTGCTTCCTGTTTGCTGCGACACTCTTCACAGTAATACTTGTATTCACTGCACAGAGTTTCTGTGTTGCTGAAACCCCTTAAGCAGTGAGTAATTGATGTATTTTGTTCCACGTCAACAGAAAAGTCTAAAAAATCTTCATCTTTGCTGCTTATAGTTTCACAAGTAAGACATCTGGTTTCATTAGTTAATGTTCCCTGAAAATCTCTCGGAACCCAATGCTGATTCAGTTACATTATTTTCATTATCAATATTACCATTAGGTGTTTCTACCATTTTGTTTTTCCTGCTTTCTCTCTTCTTGTAAAATATCAGCAATTGTATTTAGTAGGTAATTTAAGAATTCATGGGCATCTTGTTGCATGTAGTTGTCAAAAAGCTCATTTTATTTCCGTAATCTTTGATGAACTTCTTAGGGGGTATTACTCCAACCTTTTTCTTCTGAGTGGCTATGCTATGGAAGAGATCTGCTAAGCACGTAAGAAGGCTCTCCTTTTTCCTAGGTTGACTCTTACTCACATAAGAACTTTCCAATGGACGACAAAAATAAAGTGCTTGAAGAACTGAATTGCAGTAGCAGGTATTCCCAAAATTGACTAATCCGAAATAATGCTCATTGACTGGAAACTGTTCTGGACCAATCTCTTTCTCTAATGCCGAAGCATTGGCGCCCATGGTACAGATGGAGGCGAATTTGGAGACTGTCATTATGGTCTCCATCCGGCCAGCGCCATCTTCCACCCAATCCCGCAGCGGGGGAGGAGGCGGGGCGGCGCCGCCGCCGGCGGGCGGACCCGACGCCCAGCGGACCGCCTGAGCCAGCTGGGCGGCGCTTGCCGTCATCGCCCGCCGCCGCCAGCGCTCAGGCACTCCGGCAGGGCCCAGCCCCGCCTGCGACGCCCGGCACCCGCCTTTTTTTTTTTTTTTAAGACAGAGTCTCACCCTGTCACCCAGGCTGGAGTGCCGTGGCCTGATCTGGGCTCACTGAAACCTCCGCCTCCTGGGTTCAAGTGATTCTCCTGCCTCAGCCTCCCGAGTAGCTGGGATTACAGGCGCCTGCCATCACATCCAGCTAATTTTTTGTATTTTTAGTAGAGAGAGGGTTTCACCATGTTGGCCAGGCAGGTCTGGAACTCCTGACTTCAAGTGATCCACCCGCCTTGGCCTCCCAAAGTTTTTGGATTACAAGCGTGAGCCACCGCAGCTGAGCTTCTATCGGATTATCCTTAATAAAAACTTTTCGGCCGGGCGTGGTGGCTCTCATGCTTGTAATTCCAGCACTTTGGGAGGCCGAGGCGAGGATCACCGAGGTCAGGAAGATGCGAGACCGCGGTGGCCTCTAAAATACAAAAAAAATAACCAGGCGTGTGGCGGTAGCCCTCTAATCAACTACTCAAACTGAGTAGCAGAATAAGCGTGTTCGGAGGCGAGGAGCTTTACCCAGTGGTAGAGACTAACCCTACACTCCAACCTGAAGCGTGAAGCGGGACTTCCGTCTCAAAAAAAAAAAAAAAAAAAAACTTTTCTTGCGATAGTTTGCCAAGAATGATGGCTTCCAGCTTCATCCATGCAAGGACAAAAAAACCAAACACCGCATGTTCTCACTCATAGGTGGGAATTGAACAATGAGAACACTTGGACACAGAAAGGGGAACGTCACACACCTGGGCCTGTCATGGGGTCGGGGGAGGGCGGAGGGATAGCATTAGGAGATACACCTAATGTAAATGGCAGGATGTGGTGCCTTACACCAACATGGCACATGTATACATATGTAACAAACCTGCACATTGTGCACATGTACCCTAGAACTTAAAGTATAATAAAAATATATATATTAAAAAAACTTTTCTTATATGATTATCTTGCTTAAACTGGCAATGGCTACCCATTGCCAGTAGGACAAAATTAAAAACTCATCTTTTAACTCAAGGCCGTCTTCGATTATCTTTCCTGCCTTATCTCTTACCATAATCCATCACTCTCTAGATACACCAGAATACTTGCCTTTGTTTAAATTTACTATATATTTCTATCACTTTGCTCTACCTTTCACCTGCTAAATTCTTCAGGATCTGCTCAAATGTTAGCCAGTCCCAGGGGCCTTGCCAAATCTCCCCTAGGCCAAATGCAGAACCCTTCCTTTGTCCCACTTCTTGTCGTTACATATAATCTCGTTTTGCCAACATTTCTCACCATCTTCCTTGAACTAGTTACTTGTTTCCATGCATCTCTCCATGACTACAGCACAGAGTTTGTGCCTTTGTCATTTGCAACACCTTCCCTGACCTTAGCCTCTAGTTCATGTCTTGTATAAAATAGTTCATTGATAGCACATTTTTTAATTCAATTAAATTATTCTCTACATAAGCTTGGCACATAGAGTACTTCCAGTGAACACGAAAGCTTCATTGATCTGGTGGTATCAAGGATGATGGAATTTTCCCCTCTAAGTACTAAAATATTGGAACATTTAACTATTTTAGGTGGTACTCTAAGATGTATTACATTTGTTTTGCTGCTTAAATAAACAGATAAATGGATTTTAACAAAAACAATGTAATCTTTTTGTTGTTTGATGCAGGGTCCTTAATAGCCACATAAGTGGTGCAGTGCTGTTATGCTGTGATCTCCTCTTAGATTGCTTTGTGGTTTGCCTAATTGTGACTCTGGGTTAAATTGATCCACAATTTCAGGTCTCAATTTAATGACACTACTATGTCATTTTACATATTGTCAGATATTGATTTTCGTTGGGTTTATCCATGATCATATCTGTAGTCTTCTGTAACAGGCCAAACTGAGAGATGCTAGGAGAAAACAGATAAAGAAGAAATTTATTTAACTAGGGATATAATGTTTTTGATATAATGCTAAGTCAATTGTCTTTGAGAAAAATTGGCAGACTTGACCATATCTTTATCTTTGGATAGAGAGGATTCCCCCTGAATTCTGGATTTGTGGCTGCATTCCAGATGAGTGAGGTTGTTAGAAGCCTGACCCCCCACTCCCAGATGAGCATCACCCTGCTTGACTGATGAGTGATTCTGCACTACCCAGATATTTCCCATGAATAAATAACATTGTGGAGGTCTAGCTTTTAATTTTCTGAATGGAACAAATGTCACCTTTGTCATCTACCCAAAGCAAGTCTGATAATGTTCATTACATTTTTCCAAAGCAGCTTCATAATATTTTTCTAAGCTATATTTCTTGTCTTCTGCTTTGATATTTCTATTATTTCTCTTTCAACTTTAATTTAGGTTCAGGGGCTACATGTGCAGGCTTTTTAATGGGTAAATTGCATGTCTCTGGGATTTTTTATACAAACGATTTCATCACCCAGGTAGTCAGGATAGTACCCGATGGTTTTTCAACTCTCACCCTCCTCCTACCCTCCACAGTCAAGTAGGCTCTGGTGTCTATGTTCCTCTCTTTGTGTACATGTGTGCTCAATGTTTAGCTCCCACTTATAAGTGGGAGCATGCAGTATGTGGTTTTCTGTTCTTGCATTAATTTGCTTAGGTTAATGGCCTCCAGGTGCATTTATGTTGCTTCAAAGGACATAATTTCATTTTTTTATGGCCACATTTTTGTTTGCTGTTTAAATTCCTCTGGATTTTGCATATTATAACTTGGTCAGCATTCCATGGATAATCTGGTCACCATTCCATGGTGTATATGTACCACATTTTCTTTATCTAGTCCACCATTGATGGGCATCTAGATTGATATCATGTTTTGGCTATTGTGAATGATGCTGTGATTAACATACAAGTGCAAGTGTCTTATTGATAGAATGATTTATATTCCTTTGGGTGTATACCCAATAATGGGATTGCTGGGTCAAAAGGTAGTTCTGCTTTGAGTTCTCTGATGAATCTTCCAATTGGTTTCCACAGTGACGGAACTAATTTACATTCCCACTGGTAGTGTATAACAAGCATTCCTTTTTTCTGCAACCTTGCCACGATCTGTTATTTTCTGACTTTGTAATAATAGCCATTCTTACTAGTGTGAGTGAGAAGGTGTATTAGTCTGTTTTCATGCCCCTCACAATCATGGCAAAAGGCAAGGAGGAGCAAGTCACATCTTACGTGGATGGAGGCAGGCAAATAGAGGGCTTGTGTGGAGAATCTCCCATTTTTTAAAAACATCAGATCTCATGAGACCTATTCACTCTCACAAGAATAGCATGGAAAAGACCCACTCCAGGATTCATTCATTCACTCCCTCGTGCTCCCTCTCACAGCATGTGGGAATTATGGGAGCTAGAAGATGAGATTTGGGTCGGAACACAGAACCAAACCATTTCATTCCACCCTGGCCCTTCCCAAATCTTATATCTTCACACTTCAAAACCAATCATGTCTTCCCAACAGTCCCTCAAAGTTTTAACTCATTTCAGTATCAACTTAAAAGTCCACAGTCCAACATCTGATCTGAGACAAGGCAAGTCTCTTCTGCCTGTGAGCCTGTAAAATCAAAATCAAGTTAGTTACTTCCTAGATACAATGGGGGTACAGGCATTGGGTAAATACAGCCGTTCCAAATAAGAGAAATTGGCCAAAACAGAGGGGCTACAGGCCCCATGCAAGTCCAAAATCCAACAGGACAGTCAAATCTTAAAGCTCCAAAATGATCTCCTTTGACTCCATGTCTTGCATCTGGGTCACACTGATGTAATAGGTGGGTTCCCATGACAGCTCCATCTCTGTGGCTTGACAGGGTACAGCCTTCCTCCTAGCTGCTTTCACGGGCTAGCGTTGAGTGTCTGCAGCTTTATCAGGTGCATGGTGCAAGCTGTTAGTGGAGTCTGGAGAATGGTGGCCCTCTTCTCACAGCTCCATTAGGTGGTGCCCCAGTAGGGGCTTCCACCCCACATTTCCCTTTCACACTGCCCTAGCAGAGGTTCTCCATGAGGATCTCACCCCTACAGCAAACTTCTGCCTGGGCATCCAGGTGTTGCCATACATCTTCTGAAATCGAAGTGGAGGTTCCCAAACCTCAATTCTTGACTTCTGTGCACTCACAGGCTCAACACCATGTGGAAGCTGCCAAGGCTTGAGGCCTGCACCCTCTGAAACCAAGGCCTGACCTATACCTTTGTTCCTTTCAGCCATGGCTGGAGTCGCTGGGACACAGGGCACCAATGCCCTAGGTTGCACACAGCATGGGGACCCTTGGCCTGGCCCACGGAACCACTTTTTCCTTCTAGGCCTCCAGGCCTGTGATGGGAGGAGCTGCCACAATGGTCTCTGACATACCCTGGAGACATTTTCCCCATTGTCTTGGGGATTAACATTTGGCTTCTGGTTACTTAGGCAAATTTCTGCAGCAGGCTTGAATTTCTCCTCAGGAAATGAGATTTTCTTCTTTATTGCATTGTCAGACTGCAAATTTTCTGAACTTTTATGCTCTTCTTCCCTTATGAAACAATGTTTTTAACAGCACCCATGTACAATCTTGAATACATTGCTGCTCAGAAATTTCTTCCACCAGATACCCTAAATCATCTCTCTCAATTTCAAAGTTTCAAAAATCTGTAGGGCAGGGGCAAAATGCTGCCAGTCTCTTTGCTAAAACCTAACAATAGTCATGTTTTTTGATCCATTTCACAACAAGTTCTTCATTTTCATCTGAGACCACCTCAGCCTGGATTTAATTGTACATATTGCTATCAACATTTTTGTCAAAGCCATTCAACAAGTCTCTAGGAAGTTCCAAACTTTCCTTCATTATTCTGTCTTCTCCTGAGCCCTCCAAACTGTTCCAACTTCTGCCTGTTACCCAGTTCTAAAGTCAATTCCACATTTTTGGGTATCTTTTCAGCAACACCCCACTCCCAGTACCAATGTACTGTATTAGTCTATTTTCATGATGCTGATAAAGACACACCCGAGGCTAGGAAATTTACAAAAGAAAGAGGTTTAATGACTTGCAGTTCCACATGGCTGGGAACTCATCACAATCATGGCAGAAGGCAAGGAGGAGCAAGTCACATCTTACGTGGATGGCAGCAGGCAAAGAGAGGGCTTGTGCAGAAGAATTCTTGTTTTTTAAAACCATCAGACCTCATGAGACCCATTCACCATCACAATAACAGCATGGGAAAGACATGCCCCCATGATTTAATTATCTCCCACTGAGTTCCTCCCACAACACATGGAAATTATGGGAGCTACAAGATGAGATTTAGATGGGGACACAGAGCCAAACCATATCAGATGGTATCTCATTGTGGTTTTAATGTGCATCTTTCTAATCATTAGTCACATTGACCATTTTAAAATATGTTTGTTGACCACTTGTATGTTGTTTTTGGAGAAGGTCCTGGGAATGTTCTTTTCCATTTCTCAATAGTGATGTTTGTTTGTTTGCATGCTGATTTAAATTCCTTCTGGATTTTGCATATTAGACCTTTGACAGATGTATAGTTTGCAAATATGTTCTTCCATTCCATAGTTTATCTCTTTACTTTTTTGATAATTTCTTGTTCTGTGCAGAAGCTCTTTAGTTTAACTAGATCCCACTTGCTTATTTTTGTTTATGGTTCAATTGCTTTTGGAGACTTCATCATGAAAACTTTTTCTAGGCCTATATTCAGAAGGGTATGTCCCAGACCTTCTTTTTTTTGTAGTTTTAGGTCTTACATTTAAGTCTTTAATCCAACTCAAATTGATTTTTGTATATGGCAAAAGGAAGGGGTCCAGTTTCAATATGCTGAATACGGCTAGCCAGTTATCCCAGCACAATTTATTGAATAGGGAATCCTTTTCCTATTACTTGTTGTTCTCAACTTTGTCAAAGATCACATAGGTGTAGGAGTGTGGCTTTATATCTGTGTTCTTTATTCTGTTCCCTTGGTCTCTTTGTTTGTTCTTGTACTGGTACCATGATGTTTGGCTACTGTAGATTTGTAATATACTTTGAAGTTGGGTAGTGTAATTCCTCTGGCTTTGTACTTTTTGTTTAAGATGACTTTGGTTATTCAGGCCCTTTTTTCGTTCCAAATGAATTTTAGAATATATTTTTATAATTCTGTGAGAAACAACACCAGTAATTTAAAAGTAATAGCCTGAATCTGTAAATTGCTTTGGGAAGTATAGCTATTTTAACAATATTTATTTTTCTATCCATGAACATGGAATGTTTCTCCATTTGTTTGTATTGTCTATAATTTCTTTCAGCAGTGTTTTATAATTCTTGTACAGATTTTTCCCTTCCTGGTTAGCCGTATTTCTAGGTAATTTATTCTTTATTTATTTATTTATTTATTTATTTATTTATTTTTATTTTTTATTTTATTTTATTTTTTTTTTATTTTTTTTTTATTATACTTTAGGTTTTAGGGTACAATGTGCAGGTTTGTTACATATGTATCCATGTGCCATGTTGATTTCCTGCACCCATTAACTTGTCATTCAGCATTAGGTATATCTCTAATGCTGTCCCTCCCCCACCCCACAACAGTCCCCAGAATGTGATGTTCCCCTTCCTGTGTCCATGAGTTCTCATTGTTCAATTCCACCTATGAGTGAGGGACATCGCGGTGTTTGGTTTTTTGTCCTTCTGCGATGGTTTACTGAGAATGATGTTTTCCAGTTTCATCCATGTCCCTACAAAGGACATGAACTCATCATTTTTATGGCTGCATAGTATTCCATGGTGTATATGTGCCACATTTTCTTAATCCAGTCTATTGTTGTTGGACATTTGGGTTGGTTCCAACTCTTTGCTGTGTGAGAATAGTGCATAATAAACATACATGAGCATGTGTCTTTATAGCAGCATGATTTGTAGTCCTTGGGTATACACCCAGTAATGGGATGGTTGGGTCAAATGGTATTTCTAGTTGAGATCCCTGGTCGCCACACTGACTTCCACAATGGTTGAACTAGTTTACAGTCCCACCAACAGTGTAAAAGTGTTCCTATTTCTCCACATCCTCTCCAGCACCTGTTGTTTCCTGCTTTTTAATGATGGCCATTCTAACTGGTGTGAGATGGTATCTCACTGTGGTTTTGATTTGCATTTCTCTGATGGCCAGTGATGATGAGCATTTCTTCATGTGTTTTTGGCTGCATAAATGCTCCATCCCCATCAAGCTACCAATGACTTTCTTCACAGAATTGGAAAACTACTTTAAAGTTCATATGGAACTAAAAAAAATTTTATTGCCAAGTCAATCCTAAGCCAAAAGAACAAAGCTGGAGGCATCACACTACCTGACTTCAAACTATACTACAAGGCTACAGTAACCAAAACAGCATGGTACTGGTACCACAACAGAGATATAGATCAATGGAACAGAACAGAGCCCTCTACTAAGAGGCTGTTGCATATCTACAACTATCTGATCTTTGACAAACCTGACAAAAAACAAGAAATGGGGAAAGGATTCTCTATTTAATAAATGGTGCTGGGAAAACTGGCTAGCCATATGTAGAAAGCTGAAACTGGATCCCTTCCTTACACCTTATACAAAAATTAATTCAAGATGGATTAGAGACTTAAATGTTAGACCTAAAACCATTAAAATCCTACAAGAAAACCTAGGCAATACCATTCAGGCCATAGGCGTGGGCAAGGACTTCATGTCTAAAACACCAAAGGCAATGGCAACAAAAGCCAAAATTGACAAATGGGATCTAATTAAACTAAAGAGCTTCTGCACAGCAAAAGAAACTACCATCAGAGTGAACAGGCAACCTACAGAATGGGAGAAAATTTTTGCAACCTACTCATCTGACAAAGGGCTAATATCCAGAATCTACAATGAACTCAAACAAATTTACAAGAAAAAAACAAACAACCCCATCAAAAAGTGGGCAAAGGACATGAACAGACACTTCTCAAAAGGTAATTTATTCTTTTTGTGGCTATTGTGAATAGGATTGTAATCTTGATTTGGCTTTCAGGTTGAATGTTATTGGTGTATAGAAATATTAATACTACTGATTTTTGTACATTGATTTTGTACCCTGAAACTTTGCTGGAGTTGTTTATCAGATCTTGAAAGCTTTGGGCAGAATATGGTATGTTCTGGTATAGACTTATATCGCCTGCAATGAGAGACAGTTTGACTTTCTCTCTTTTTATTCAGATACCTTTTATTTATTACTCTCGCCTAATTGGTCTGGCTAGGACGTTGGGTACTATGTTGAATAGGAGTGGTGAGAGTGGGCATCCTTATCTTATTCTGGTTCTTAGGGGTAATATTTGCAACTTTTTCCTGTTAAGTTTGATGGAAGTGGGTTTGTCATAGATGGCTCTTATTATTTTGAACTGTGTTTCTTCAATGCGTAGCTTGTTAAGGGTTTTCAACATAAAGGGATGTTGAATTTTATCAAAAGCCTTTTCTGCATCTATTGAGATGATGATATAATTACTGTTTTTAGTTATTCTATGTGATGAATCACAGTTACTGATTTGTGTATGTTGAACCAACCTTGCTTCTCAGGAATAAAGCCTACTTGATAATGGTGGATTAGCTTTTTGGTGTGTTCCAGGATTCAGTTTGCTAGTATTTTCTTGAGAATGTTTGTGTCTATGTTCATCAGGGATATTGGCATAAAGTTTTCTTTATTCATTGTGTCTCTGCCAGATTTTGGAATCAGAAGAATGCTGGTCTCATAGAGTAAGTAAAAGAGGAATCTTTTCTCCTCAATATTTTGGAATAATTTGGGTAGGATGAATACCAGCTTTTCTTTATACATATGGTTGAATTTGGTTGTGTATTTTTCGGAACCAGTGCTTTTTCTGGTTGGTAGGTTTATTATTACTGATTCAACTTCAAAACTGGTTATTTGTCAGCTCATGATTTCTATTTATTACTGGTTAAATCTTGGAAAGTTATCCACTTCTAGGTTTTCTAGTTTGTGTGCATAAAGGTGTTCATAATAGTCTCTGAAAGTTTTTTGTATTTCTGTGGGGTCAGTGGTAATACCTCCTTTGTCATTTATGATAGTTTTTATTTGAATCTTCTCCCTTTCTTCTTAATTCATCTAGCTAGTGGCCTATCAGTCTTATTTATTCTTTGAAAGAACCAACTTTTTGTTTTGTTGATCTTTTGGATGGATTGTTATGTCTCAATTTTCTTCAATTTAGCTCTAATTTTAGTTATTTATTGTCTTCTGCTAGCTTTGGGGTTGGTTTACTCTTTTTTTTTCTAGTTCCTCTAGGTGTGATGTTAGGTGGTTAAGTTGAGATCTTTCTAACTTCAATTATTTATTTATTTATTTTTTTATTATTGTACTTTTAAGTTTTAGAGAATTTTTTATGTGCGGCGTGCAGGTTTGTTACATATGTATCCATGTGCCATGTTGGTGTGCTGCACCCATTAACTCATCATTTAGCATTAGGTGTATCTCCTAATGCTATACCTCCCCCCTCCCCCCACCCCACAACAGTCTCCCGCGTGTGATGTTCCCCTTCCTGTGTCCATGTGTTCTCATTGTTCAATTCCACCTATGGTGAGAACATGCAGTGTTTAGTTTTTTGTCCTTGTGATAGTTTACTGAGAATGATGATTTCCAGTTTCATCCATGTCCCTACAATGGACATGAACTCATCCTTTTATGGCTGCATAGTATTCCATGG
>JAKGGE010001778.1:0-25001 GCA_023748175.1 Hoolock leuconedys | reverse complement strand
TCTAGTTCCTCTAGGTGTGATGTTAGGTGGTTAAGTTGAGATCTTTCTAACTTCAATTATTTATTTATTTATTTTTTTTATTATTGTACTTTTAAGTTTTAGAGAATTTTTTATGTGCGGCGTGCAGTTTGTTATATGTATCCATGTGCCATGTTGGTGTGCTGCACCCATTAACTCATCATTTAGCATTAGGTGTATCTCCTAATGCTATACCTCCCCCCTCCCCCCACCCCACAACAGTCTCCGGCGTGTGATGTTCCCCTTCCTGTGTCCATGTGTTCTCATTGTTCAATTCCACCTATGGTGAGAACATGCAGTGTTTAGTTTTTTGTCCTTGTGATAGTTTACTGAGAATGATGATTTCCAGTTTCATCCATGTCCCTACAATGGACATGAACTCATCCTTTTTATGGCTGCATAGTATTCCATGGTGTATATGTGCCAAGCCTAGTACCCACTCAGTTATTTTTTCCGATCTTCCCTCCTCCAACCCTCCACCCCTGACAGGCTCAGTGTGTGTTGTCTCTATGTGTCCATATGTTCATCACTTAGCTCCCTCTTTAAAGTGAGAACATGTAGTATTTGGTTTTCTGTTCCTGTGTTACTTAGCCCATCCATATTCCCTGCAAAGGACGGATCTTTTATACATAGTATTCCATGGTATATATACCATATTTTCTTTTATCCAGTCTTCCATTGGATTGACACACTTAGGTTGATTCCTGATCTTTGCTATTGTGAAAAAAAAAAGCAATGTACATTTGTGTGCAAGTGTCTTATAACAGAATGATTTATATTCTTGTATATACTCCAGTAAATGGGATTGCTGGATCAAATGATAGTTTTTTTGGTCTTTGAGGAATCACTGTAAGCTTTCCACAATAGTTTTCTAATCTTAATTTACACCTCACCAAAAGTGCTATGTTCTGTTTCTCTACAGCCTCACCAGCATCTGTTATTTTTTGGCTTTTATATAGTAGCCATTCTGAGTGGTGTGAGATGGTATCTCATTGTGGTTTTGAATTTGCATTTCTCTTAATGATTAGTGATGGTTAGCTTTTTGTCACATCGCTGTTGGCCACATGTATGTCTTCTTTGGAAAAGTGTCTGTTCATGTCCCTTGCCTGTTTTCTTTTTATAATAAGTAAGTTGAAAACACCTGCCCTCTGATTGTGGCCTTTCTCTCTTTAAAAAAAAAAATGAATACATACATAAATAACTGGGCCAGTGCCTGTCAGCAGTAATTTTGGGAGGCTGAGGTGAAGGATTGCTTGAGGCCAGAGTTCAAGACCAGCAACATAGCCAGACCCTGGTATCTTCCCAAATGTATGCAGCCAGTGCTTGGTAGAGACTCATCTCTAGAAAAATTAAAAAAAATTAAAATTACCCCTGCCATGGTGGTGCATGCCTGTGGTCCCAGCCACTCATGTGGCTGAGGTAGAAAAGATCTCTTGAGCCCAAGAGGTAGATATTGGCATTGAGCCATGATCACACAACTATACTCCAGCCTGGCAACAGAGTGAGACTTTGTCTCAAAATAACAACGCACAAATAAAATAGAAATAAATTTTAAAAAAAAAATAAATCAAGGCATCAGAAGTCAGCTGTATCTTTATGTGATTCTGGGAAGCAAACAGTACGTCCTTAGAGGTAAGTGAATAATGAGGGACTGTGCTCTGGTGGTCTCACCTCCTGCCCTGCCTTGTTCTCTCAAGCCCAGGACAAGGATCCAGTGCTTGCTTAAAAGGCCCTGGGGACATTCTTCTTCTTGTTGAGAGGTGTACTGACATAGGCATGAGCACACCCATCATTTTGCATTAGGCTTTTGAGGTACAGAAGACTCTCCCACCCCTGTCTCCTTGTTTTCTCTCTCTGAACCCTAGGTGGTTGCCATCCTATTTTGTAGGAAAGAGAACAAAAAATTGATGGTGTTGCCATTCTTCCCAACTGTATGCAGCCAGTACTTGTAGAGACTGGTCTAAAACTTCAGAGTTCTTTATTCCAAGATTCCTGGTTTTGATACAGGAAAAAATTTCAGCCATTGAACTTCAGACTTAAAGAAGAGCCTTCACACTTGGGAGGCCAAGGCAGGGGATCACCTGAGGTTAGAGAGATCAAGACCATCCTGGCTAACAGGTGAAACCCCATCTTACCTGCTAAAAAAAACACAAAATTATCGGAGCTGGTGGCACATGCCTATAATCCCAGTTATTGGGAGTCTCCCAGGCAGGAGAATCCTCAGCTGGAACCAGGGGAGGTGGAGGTTTCAGTGAGCTCAGATTGCCCATTGCACCTGTGCCTGGGCAAATAAGAGCTAGACTCCAAGGTCAAAAAAAAAAAAAAAGAAAGAACAAAAAAAAAGCCCTCTTAATTCCCACTCATTTATTTGATTTTTTTTCTCTTTCCAACTCTGTATCCACCCCTAATCTGCTGTGTGACTGGGAGGGGAGTTGAAGCCCCCAAAGTAATTGTTTCGCTAAACTCTTTCCAAGAAGTTTCAGGGCCCTGAGTTAGGTGGGGTTTCAAGGTATAAAAAACCTTAATGAGATTTTAAAGTCCTTGTATTCTTTAAAGAGGTTTTCCTGGGTTATAGTCCCCATCGACCCCTATACTGGGATCTTGCTGCAGGTTTTGGACAGGAAAGTCTATCACTTTGGGAAATCCACCACCAGAATGGACTGCAAATCCACTTGCAGATGCCCAGGTTATACTTAAAAGCGGTAACTAAGCAAAGCTTTCTGCACACATGGTTCCTGGTGTCAGAATCAGAAGAGTTTATAGCAGGCCCGCGCTGGTGAAACCACGTGCTTTGGACCAGCACTTTGGGAGGCTGAGGTGGATGGATCATGAGGTCAGGGAGTTCGGGAGACCATCCCATAATATGAAACCCCGTCTCTAATTAAATACAAAATTCACATGTAGGAGCATGCCTGTAGTCCCACACTGATATTGAGGCAGGAGAATGATGAACCCGAGGCGGAGGCTTCAGTGAGTCGAGATCATGCCTGAACAGACCCAGCCCAGGACAGAGCTGACCACTGGGGAAGAGGTTGTAAATATACCACTTAGTTGACTTCTGTTTCAGGGTTTTCTTTGTTTTCTTCTTCTTCTTCTTCTTCTTCTTATTCCTTCTTCTTCTTCTCTTCTTCTTCTTCTTCTTCTTCTTCTTCCTCCTTCCTTCCTCTTCCTTCCTTTCTTCTTCTTCTTCTTCTCTTCTTCTTCTTCTTCTTCTTCTTCTTTTCTTCTTTTTTTTTTTTGAGACTGGCATCCCTCTGTTGACCAGGATGGAGTGCAGTGGTACAATCATGGCTCACTGCAGCCTCACACCTCCCAGCTCAAGTGATTCTCCTGCCTCAGCCTCCTGAGTAGCTAAAACCACAGGCATGTATGACCATGTCTGGCTAATTGTATTTATTTATTCATTCATTTATTTATTTACTCTTCTGTAGAGACAGCGGCCTGGCTATGTTGCTCAGGCTGATCTTGAACTCTGGCTCCCAAGTCATCCTCCCACCTGGCCTCCCAGAGTGCTGAGGTTTTAGGCATGAGCCTCTGTGCCTGGCTGATTACAGACAGAGCATCATCCATT
Organism: Hoolock leuconedys; assembly: GCA_023748175.1. Classification (NCBI taxonomy): domain Eukaryota; kingdom Metazoa; phylum Chordata; class Mammalia; order Primates; family Hylobatidae; genus Hoolock; species Hoolock leuconedys. The sequence goes on along the minus strand of JAKGGE010001778.1, from coordinate 21,412 downwards.
AGATGATGACCAGTCCTCCAGCCCATGATTTCCTCTCTCTCAGGCCACACCCCTCCAGCCAGTCTAGGGTCATCATTCTCCCCTTGTTCATTTCACCCCAAGACTTTGTTCTGGGGTCTGTTCTCCTGAGGGCCCTTCCAGTAAGCTATTATTCCTATTGTCCCCTGCTCTCCCATCTTCCACCCAGCTGTGCACCTCTTTCCTCCAAACTCCTATAACCCTTAGGCTTATACTTTCTTTTCTGTAATTGTCACCCTGCCCTAAGGCCAAATTAATTATCCACATGAGGGGATGAATCCTGGCCTACAGAATTACAGTGAATTACAAACCACCTTTAGATTCACATGTTACCAAGAGCTACTCTATTAGTAATCCACAGAAAGGTTCTGGGTTAACGTAATGAAGAATTCATGTAAGTAAAAATTAAGAATATACCAGAGCTCTGTGGAGGACTCCTTCTACCAAGTCTGGATGGCAGCAGGGCAGAGTTTCCAGTGCACCCGGGTCTCATACAGAGTATAGGACTTCTGGAAGTCATTCTATGACTGGTCTCTTGAGTAGGATCATTTCAAAGCCGTCGCATCTTGCTTTTTACACCTCATACCATTAAACTTTCCATCCTTATCAGTTTGCTGCAGTTTGTTCCCTCAATCCTACAGACAGGAACACATTTTTTTCACTAAAACTATTATCGACCTCTAAATTAAAATTTGTTATTTAAGTTGAAGACCCGTTTGCATTCTGATTTCAGTATGAATCATCTTGTTCTAATGCTAAAACCAATTTATACTTTATCCCAAACTGTTGTGCTTGTACAGCCATACCCTCATGGGTGTGATGGTCTGTCAGCACTTGTCTTCTTTAAATGGCTTGCAACATATTATCAAGTAAATGCAATAAAATTGCTATTAGTGTTTAGTTTATGAGGCATTGTTTTATAAAATAAAAAACCAAATGTGTATATGCTTATCTTCATCTCTCTTTAGAGTAAATAATACACAGTTTATGTGTGTTACTAGCAACTGGTTGATTTTGTTATTCTCCATTTGTTATCACCCAGATCTTTCACCACAGAAGAATGGAATGGGAGGGTGAAATGTATGCCTATCTTGAGGGTAATGGTCAGAAACATTTGAGAAACGAGCTTCCCATCATTGGACAACTGATCTCCTGTTTTACAGTGACTCCTGCCCCTTAGTGTGAGGTGTCTGTTGCTGCCTCCCATCCCATCCCACCATTCCAGAGCCAGATCTGTTTGCAGATCTCAACTCTCATGACTGTGAGCTGAATGAATGAGCCCCGTGGTCCAGGACCACCCACAGTGTTACAAGCCAAGTTACAAAAATAGTCATAAATGAAGCTAGAATTTATCTAGCACCTTTCTTCCTGAATTTCCCAGAAATGCTTACCTTTTTTTATCTCACTTAACCTCACTGACCTCACCTGGGGTCTCCAGGATTCTTGGTGGAATTTGCACGCTTAAAAGTCCTCCCCTTCCCCTCTTCCACTCCATTTGAGAGTCATTAGACAGGAGACAGGCTCCCTACCAGGGACAGCCTGGTACCCACCCTAAATAGACCAAACTATGCATTCCCCAAGAGAAACAAAAGGAAAAAATCCTGGGTGTGAATACACAAAAAAAAAAAAAAAAAAAAAAAAAAGAAAGAAAAGAAAAATAATAAGAAATTTTGGTCTTGAAAGCAGGCTATTTGAAGAAAAACGCGCCACACACACAAAATCCCTGGGCATTAAGAATGCCTAATTGTCTTAATTTACTTGCTGTTCTTAAACTATGTTGCCCTCTTGGGCCCTGACACCACTTCTGATGTCCCGCCGACTCTGCATCAAATGTAGTCACAAACAGGGAGGCTTGTATTTAAAGTGAATGTTTGAAAAATTAACTGTTCTCCTATCACCCATTCAACTCCCAGATGGAAAATCCCACCCTTGATTAGCCAATTGATTTATCTGAAAATAAAACTCCACCTTCCACTCTTCTTCTCACCTGCTGTTCTTCCCTCGAGGTTTTCTAACCAGATGAAGGAGGCCCTTGCTCCCAGAAGGTGAAGTCCTTTGGGATGCTTGGGACTGAATCGGAGAACAAACTGGTTTCCTGCTAACAACTGATCTGTGTCGCTGTCTCTCTCTCTCTTCCCAAGAGTCAGAAGCTTTGTCTGAGTAGACACACTGTCTCGTGAGTCTAATTGAGTCTGGCCTGAGCATGCGAGGTGTGTAGGTGGCTGGTGGCACCCCAGACCCGGGTGGAACACCTTGATTTGCACCAGCATGTGAGGAGTGTAGACGGGCTGTGAAGGCTGCATTTGGTGGTGGGAGAAGTCCTGTGGTTCCTTCCAGTTTTATGTGTCCCCACTGATGCCCAGTTTAGGAGGCTTAATGTCTCTGCTCATGAGGGCCTAGAACTGCTCTGACTCTAAGGACAACAGAAGCAAAACACACAGAAATGAACCCTAGTCTTGAGGGTGGTGAGAGAGCCCCGGGAAGGGTCAGAAAACCTGCTCCCTTCTCTCATTGTTCGCTCTCTGTGGACTCTGCTCTGTGACTCCTTTCCTAGTCCCTTCCCAGATGGTCTGTACTGACCATATGAGTTTATCTCATCTGGATTATTCCATCCAACCCAAGCCCTGAAGGTATTCCCAACCCCTGCTCCATCCTCCAAAAGACTGCTTGTCCCAGAAATAGCAGGACAGAAGTCCTCCCAAGGTGAACAAGACCCGGAAACTCCTTATCTCTTGTACATTCTCCCCATGTTTCTCCCTACATCCCCACTTAATTTTCTCAAGACAGCCATTTGTTGCCTTTAAAAAAAGTATACACATGCATGCACACATATATATATGACATATAATGCTATAATGTTTGTTTGTTTAAAAAAGATACATATATATATATATAAATGTTATATGGATTTTTGGTTTGTTCTGTAAACATCATCATGTATAATTAATACCCACAGCTCAGTGAGTTGTATGAGTGCATCATCAAGTGGTTTTCAGATTTATAGACATGGTTGCTGATGGCTGTCAGCTGGCAGATGCAGTGACCTGAGAGAGTAGGGAGCCCTCTTGCTTCTCAGCAAAAATGAGAAGTGGGTCATGCCCAGTGCTCATATTATAATCCCAGCACTTTGGGAGACCGCAAGACAGGAAGATGACTAGAGGCCAGGAGTTTTGACCAGCCTGCACATAGGAGACCCCCCCTCTACAAAATATATATATTTTTAATTAGCTGGGTGTGGTGTATGTTTGTAGTCTCCCAGCTACCTGGGAGGCTGAGGTAGGAGGACTACTCTGAGCCCAGGAGTTCAAGGCTGCAGTGAGCTGATGATTGCAACTGCTGCACTCCTGTAGCCTGGGCAACAGAGCAAGACCCCAGGCTCCAAAAGAGAGAGAGAAAGAAAAGAGAGAGAGAGACACGCAATTATCCAATTTGTGCCAAGATAGATTGAGGTGGGGCCAGGTGCCCAGAACAAAAAAAATTGAAGGGGCACCCACCTCAGCTGCAGCTCCAGATGTGCTGGGGCCCTGAGTGCAAAGTCTCTTCGCACTTGCTCCTGGGCACCCCATTTGCCTCTCTCTCTAGTCTGTGCCCTGCCCAGAGAGCAGCTCCACACTTCTTTCCTCAGTTTGCATTGTGCTCCTGGGCTCATGACTCCGTCTCTCTTCCCCCACCCCTGCTTCTTCAGAGCCCCTGTCTCACTCATTACTATGCACTTTTTGTGCCTTTGTTTGTTCAATGATTCCATCTTTCCACCGACCTGTGAGTCCCACGAAGCCTGGGTCAGCCTGTTCTGTCTCATGCAAATTCACCCTGTGCTTAGTGTGTGGAACTTGTCCATGCAGCTGCGCTCACAAAATGAATGAATAAGGATGCTGGAGAAAGAGGTGAGTAGGGCATGAGCCGGGCTGGCAGGCAGTTCATGGGGGCAGAGCCCAGGTCTACAGCTCTGGAGATGTGGGAGAGTGCTGCCTCCCACAGGAGCTCCTCACCTCTGGTGTAACCTTACACAAGAAGGGCCAGGATGTCACCAGTCCTGAACTGTGATACAAAGTCAAGAATATGCAAGACAAGATGGAGAAGATAGGTCACCCCACAGGCTGCTGGGTCACCTAGGAAACTCAGCACCCCTGGAAGGGACCCTGACCTTTACCCTTTCCCATGCACACAGCTAGCTTCATTGCTCTGCTAGAGCTCTCCCCCAACCCACAACTCTTTGTATGTAGGTTGGCTGGCCCTTCAGGGAGATCTCTGTTCTTCAGTGTGGCCCATCCAGTGTTTAGATGGCCTGCCACACCTAATCCACAAATCAGCCTGCACACCTCTCCCTAATTTGTCTGTATTATGTTCATTTGCTGGTGGTGATAAATATTAGAATAAAATAAACTAAAGATGGCTGGTGAGGGCTCTGTTAGCTATCTTATGGTCTCCACTGCAGCTGTATGACAGCTTAGGCTTGGGAGCAAGCGATCTCTTTCACAAGTAACTTTAGCCTGGGAAAGATGAACATTAGCTAACCCAGAGCTAAGTGAAGGTCGGTGCCAGTCAGTAACCAGATTTTACTACTGGACGGATGACAGGGGTGCAGTGACAGGTTGCAGTCCACAGGAGAGTCTTCCTTCAAAGCCACTTTAAAACCAGAGAGTGCTTCAAGAGAAAACCAGATGCAGAGATCAGAGGCCCAGCTCAAGAGGAGTGGGTGGGTTCCTGTTCCTGTCACTCTCAACCACCTCCCGCTTTTCTGCATGTGGACAGAGGGGATGCCAGCTGGTCTGGTACAGGGAAGTTTCCTTCCTTCCCCAGCTCTTCTCCCCAAATTTCCCTTGCCTCCTTCCTTTCTTCAGTCCCAGATTTTTTAATAGGTTCTACAGCTTCCTTGCCTCCATGGCTGTTTCCATGCCACAAGCCGTGGCAGACTTAAAGTGGCAAACCCTGCTAATTAGTTAGATGGTTGCCTTTCTGACAGTGGCCCCAGCATCGAGAAGGTGACACCTTGGAGTGACTGCCGGGGAGGACTCTCCATTGCCCTTCCCCATGCTTTCCTGCCCCTTATTACCGAGCACCCCTGATAATCACTCTTCCTCGAAACTCAATCAAAGCTCCCTCCCTGCAGGCTCAATTCTGGCAGAAAGTCACCTGCCTAGGTATGGAGCCCCGCACAGACCCTATGGACCGTCTCTAGGAATGCTCTGCCCCCAGCACCAGGGAAGAGAGCTAGGCAAGAGTTTAGGATACATGGCTGCAAATATTTTGCCTTGTGTGAGGAGCCCGGGATGGGACGGATGATGGGAATGACTGGTAAGTGACTTTGGGGACATTGGGATGTGCTGTTTCAGAATGTCATTTGTACTGCCAAATGTGGGTCTTGCATCCTGGTGGACTGCAAACAATGTGAAGACCAAGACCATTTCCTGCGAAAAGTGACAGAAATCATCCTCCTGTAGAAACCATACCCCAGCCAGGGGCAAGCAGATGCCTCATCTCCCTTTCACCACATGGCCTCCTGAGAGGTGGCAAGGTCTGTAGAGATCACCCACTGTGACTTCCTTACCTGTCAACAAGAAAAATGGGTCCTTGAGAGGGACGCAGGACTATCCTGGAAGTCACCCACAGGAGAGATATGGGCTCTGCTTCCCATCTCAGTTCTTGTCCGTTCTGTATTAATCCAGCCACCCGCACACATGGCTCAACGAGGCTGAGGGTTTTGTCACAAAGCTCACAGCAAACGGCATTTCTCACCAAGCCTGTGGGTCTGATACCGCAACTTGCTCCAGGCTGCAAGTCAGATTCAGGTCTGCTCCTTTACCTCCCATTCCAAGGCTCAGGCTGAAGGGACCCTGACCACCTCGTGGCATGTTCCTTCCTGGGCAGACTGCAGAGCAGATTAGAGTGACAGCCAAGTCCCACAGACACATGCAAAGCCTGTGGTTCCCCATGTCCCCCCTCAACATCCATTGACCAAAGCAGCCACATGCCCAAGTCCAAAGACAAAGAGCCACTTACTCTACTGGGAGAGATGGCGCTGCATATACTCCTCGCCAGCTAAGGGGCGAAATCCCATTGCAAGGGCAGGAGAAAGGCTAAGAAACACACCAATCCTTTCCTTACCGCAACCCAATGAGCTTTCCAGACTGCAAACTGGATGAAATTGCTTCCTTCTCTCCCAGAAACGAGTAAGTGTCTTATTACTGCCAGGAGAATCTTAAACTCCATAGGAAAGCCCGCCACATTGTCCCCAATCTGCCTACCCATAGCCCGGAATATCTCCTAGATCATATCCTGTTGGTTTAGAAACTCCCCAACCAGCCTGGACCAACTCAGAGGCAGCCAGAGCCACCATTCCTCTCAGAAGATGCCCTGGATGATGAGGCCCATAGTGTCCTGGTGCTCAAGGTAGGACAGGGTGCACTGGGTGAGCTGAATATTTCCAGGAATCAGATGAGTTTATTCCAAACCTGCTTTACTCTGTAATTGTCATTATGCAATTTAATACAGTACATTGATCGAATAAGAGGTGAAAAATTAGATTTTTTTTCCCTATGAAACTAAGTTGAAAAGCTTTGGAAAGACTCCAGAGAGACCGGAATACTGGATAAAAGTTCCCACAAGGAAGTTGCACAGTAAATCGAAGATAAAGATTCTGCACTTATGCTGCACAAAGTGTCTCCACTTGCAGAGCCTGAACTGGAAGTGGTGGAAGCATCCCAATGTGGTTTCTGCAAGAAAAGGGACATGGATCCATTTGCAAACTCTGACCTGAAGGCTCTGCACTGGAAGATTTGGGACTCTGCCTTTTATATCCTCCGACACAAAGGTGGTCCTCCATTTCTGTCCCAGCCTCACGAAGGGAGACCTGGCTGCATTTGCTGTAGAGCTAGTAGGAATGGGAGCCTGGCAGATCCTGCCAGTTGCCCTCAAAGGATTGCATCAGAGGCCCCTCCAGGGACCCAGGAACGGCCGGGGAGCCACCCAGACTGTGGCACTCCAGCCTGGGCCACACGAAGAGCGTAAGCTTGGGTTTATCTCTCTCTCCAGCTGTGGCTCTGGGTCACCACACCCACATCCCGCAAACCATCAAAACAGATGGGTTTTCTCCTCGTGATGCCTGTGTGCCTGCCCAGACGGCCAGGGCCAGAAATAACCACTGAGCCTGGGAATGCTGCACCGTGGAGCCTACAGCCCCGTGTGCGTAGAATTCAGAGGTGAACACATCTGCATCTCCTCTTCGGAACGGCCCCATGTCTGCAAGTGAATATCCCTCCCAAGGGGGAGCTCTGAAATGCACTTGAACCTTGGATTTGTTTTTAGCACTTTACAGTCAGCTTCAAAAAAATAATTCTTAATATCTAGACTTTAGGAGAAAGCCTGTAATGGAAATACAGTATTTTCCATGATTAAACACAAACCCACAGTGAACAGAGGCCTCCTGTCCCCGCTATCAATTGTAAATATAATTTTAAAGAAATAAGCAATGCAAATGATTATTTATGTCCCGCTTCTTATTCCAAGTAGAGCAAAACCTAACTAGTGTTTCTGCTTTCCCCATTTCCTAATTCCAAAAAGTAATTTAACAAAAAACAAACAAGTAAACTGAAGGAATGGTAAATAATCGCAATCCTCGAAAAGAGAACAAGTAGCTCTCGGTTTTAGATTATCTATTTTGTTCAATGCAGATGTTAAATCTTATTCATATCCACATATTCGAGATGAGTTATTTTACTACATTGTTGCAGTTGGTATAAAATGAGTTATTTTGTGAATTAAATGCTAGGTAATTTTCAAAGGAAACAGAGGTTTGTAAATGGTGCAACGCATGTCAGTGTTTCAATGTGATTATTAAATATTACAGGAAATACATCTCATGATCGCTATTCTTTTTCCTTTGTCTTTTTAAAATGTACTACAGGTTGTGGTGCAACGATATTGCAGCTACAAAGATGTCAAAGAAAATGCAACTGTCGCTATTCATGGAATTGTATCTCCCCTTGAAGGATACATATTCTATTTTGTTAATCACCATCAAAGAAACTGAAACAATTGAATGTTTGACCTGATATCTCAGCACCCTTACAGCACATGCAAGGGGTGGAGGGGAGGGAGGCGGTGAAGTTCCCGCGGAAGAAACCAATTTCCATAGAGTATCTAATTTGCCAAACGATGGCTCTGGAGAAAGCTAAATAAGTTGATTTATGTATCTGGTATGGACTTATTGAGTGTTTCTTGATTTTGGGAGGCCTTGCCTAGACTTGAAAAATGAGCTCAGAGATTCTAGCCCCAGAAGGAAAATAGGTGGGGACTCTTTCCTTCCTATTAGCTCAGTGGCTGCAAGTCACTGGCCCCGGGAGGCCACTGTTCTGCTCAGCCCAGGCATAGCCAGTGAACCCTCCCACCCAGCATTCCAGGCCATTACTACTCAATCCATCACAATTGGCATGCAAATTGAAATAAATTTTCCCCACCCAGAGTGGTAATTCAAATCCTGTCTACCCCATGCAGTAGACAGCCCCTTTTATCTCCCTCTCTAGAAATTCTTAAAATACCGCTGCTGCCAATAAGATGGGAGTAACCTTCAATGGGCTGTGGGTTTTGGGCAGCAGCAGCATCCCACCTGTTGGAGTTGTCACTGATTGTAGCCACTTCCCACAATCATCATGTAAAAGCAAAACACCCAATGGAAAGAAATAAGGAAATGGAGCCTAAACTTTGTCTTGGGGAAGAAAAGCTGGGCTGGGGGGGGGGGCACTGGCACCCCTCCTGGTCATCTCCTCATAGCTTTGCCCCTGACGTGAGTCCAAATTCTTATGAGAATTTAAAACAGAGAATATGACTGGTGCTGTATCAGTGTCTTTTTCAAATTTCAGGTCAGAATTTTAAAAATTGAAAACAAGATATTAAATACGAAAAGAAAGCCCTTACTTTCTATTTTCTTTTGCATTGATTACAAGAAGGCAACGAGAAGGAGGACAGAGGAGCGAGAAAGTGGGAGAAAGTTCAGGCAAGAAAGGAAAATGCATGGAGGTGTCTGCTCCAAGCAAAAGCTCTCTCTGCACTCCCCTCATTGAACAGAGACAAAACATAAAAAAAAAGACAGCAAAGAAAAAAAGACAGAGGGGCTGGGCCATGGCTCGTGGTTAATCCCAGCACTTTGGGAGGCCAAAGTGGGCTGGATCACCTGAGATCAGGAGTTCAAGACCAGCCTGACTTAACATGGTGAGACCAGCCTCTACTATCGAAAAATTAGTTGACAAGGTGGCAAGTGCCTGTAATTCCAGCTACTAGGGGAGGCTGAGGGAGGGAGAATCTTGAACCCACAGGTGAGGCTGCAGTGAGTCGAGATTGCACCATTGCACGCCATACCAGCCTGGCGATGAAGCAAGATCTGGCCTCAAAAAAATAGCTCAAGAAGAATTTTGCCAAAAATAAATAAATAATAAGTAAATAAATAATAAAATAAAATAAATACAATAATCACTTGGTGAAACGGGTGTCTGGGACTCACTGCATTGTTGAAGAGCAGGCCTTCCATGCTCAGCTTGTTGCATTTATTCTTGGGTGAGATAAATATGAGGTGGGAGCAGAGCCTGCTTTATGTTGCAACTCTTTTCCCTCATCGAAGTGGAGTTGATGATTTTACGGTTGATCTGGGAACCCTGCCTGCCAACCCACCTGCTGAAGGGACTTGCTCCAGCTGTTTCCAAGAGCCGCCTCTGCAAAGGTTTATCGGAGAAAAGAGAGCTAATAAAAAACATGATGAATCAGGGAAGTAGAGTATGAAGTCGAGGAGCTCCACTGTAAGATGCCTCCCGCCTTCATTCCTTGGGTGCCAGCCCACCCCTAAGTTTCCGTCTCGGCACCCACCTGGTGTGCTCTTAAAGAGGGTCCAGAAACAGCAGGCTGGGTCAGAAGCCCGCCTGTCCCACGCTGACCTGAGCCTCATGGTTTCTCTGAGGAGGAGTGAGTGCTGCAGTCCGAGGGGATTACTGACACCATAGGAGACCCCAGCCTTAGTGCAGTGCAGGGACTTGATGCTGACATTCATCTAACCCAGGGTGAAGATGATGGGGTGATGTGACCCCTGAGTTACACCTCGGGTTGTTCTCAGGCCCATGATGGGAATGTCTCACTTGCTATTGCATTACATTTTACAAAATAAAAGACATATTTTTAAAAATACAACCAAATCAGAAAGGCAAGTAGCACTTCAATATCTCCCAAGATTCAATGTAGCGTAATCTCTCAAATGAGGAGGGAATGGTTTGCTCACCCAACTGCGCCACCAGTCTCTTTAACAAAATACCATCCTAAGGGATTTGCTTTTGGCTAACTTTGACATAAATGACTTTCACCTTTGGGACATACAGGTATGTTTACATAACAGAAGCAAATTCAGGAGGCTTAGACACCTGATCCTGATTTGTTGTAATATAAGAAAGGGCTTTGTGTTTTAGGCCAAGCTCACCCAATTGATTCCCTTGTGTCATTTTGTAGGTATTCACTGCGTTGTATTTGGGTGACTAGGGTGAAGAAATATGAACTGCCCCTCAAGATGCTTGTATTTAGCAATGGGCAGATACACAGACATAAAGGAAGATAGAGGTATTAAATAACTTCACTTCCATTATCCCCAAATCTGGACCTGCTGTGGATTTCACTTAATAGTCTCACCTTGAGCTGGATTAATAGCTACACATCTTATTAATACATACCCTACACCTCTGCAAAACCCAGCACTCTGGGACCAGAGGGGGTCAGAGGCCCAGTCCCGAGTCATGACATTTTACAGCTTGGGAAGGAAAAGGGACTATGTCTGTGTTGCAGTACATTGCAAAATGAGGGTCTGGGTGCTGAGGCACATTCATTCAACAAGTGTGTATTGAGCACCTATTTTGTCCTAGCACCGAACCTGGTTCCAGGATGAACTTGGTCTTGGGATATTGTCCTATCCTTAAGAGGCTCATCACTGGGCATAGTGGCTCACACCTGGGGTGATCTCGCGGGCACTTTGGGAGGCTGAGAGGAGGATTCACCATTCAGGTGTTCAAGACCAGCCTGGCTAACTAGGGGTGACACCCCTATCTCTCACAAAAAATTTAAGAATTATCCAGGCATGGTACTGCCTAAAGTTCCAGCTACCCAGGAGGTCATGCTGGGAGGCTCACCAAGCCCAGGAAGGGGGCTGCAGTTAGCCATGATTTTGCCATGTGCCCAGCCTGGGAGTGACAGAGAGATCCTGTCTCAAAACAAAACAAAACAAAGCAAAAAATTTTTAAAGAGCCCTACACTCAGAAGATAAGATAGAAACAGAAACCACAATTGGAAAACAGCAAGTCCCTTGCTAAGAGACACACAGGATAGTAGGAACAGGAATGCACCTGAGGAAATCAGAGGAGGCTCCTGAGGAGGTGATGCTGTCATCTTGTAATCTGATTGTTATTACTCATGTATCTAGAATTCCCTTGTCTAAGGAGCTCTTGGGAGGGGTGGGGCCAATGTCTAAGGGTTTCCACTTGGAATATCTATTCCTCCATCATTGATGCTTCTACAAGATTTGGGGAAAGAAGAGAGGTCAGCAGGGGGTAGAGTGAGAGGTTACTTCCCATGCAGAAAAATATGCAGGGAAAATAGAAGCTGAGGCATAGGGACCAGACCATGTGAATGTAATTTAGTTTCAGAGAAGTTAGAGCACCCAGAGAGAGGAGGGGATGCCTGCGTGGCCAGCCTCCTGCAAGCAGCTCCCCTGGGTTTTGACCAGCACCCAGCACATTTGCTTGCACCACTCTGGCTAAGTGCACACAGCTGGGAGCTCTGGAAGGCTCTAAACCTCCCCAGGCCAACACCACCTCTGGGGTGTTACCCCTGCTCCATTCCCAGCACTTCTCCTAAAGACAAGCAGGTGCAACTCCTCGGCATAAATGAAGTCTGAACAAGTGGTGTTCTGTCCTTCCAAGGACCAAGAATTCCACATTTCCTGTGAAAGGTGTGTGGCTTCTGCAAGATTACTCCCTTGCTCTACAAACCACCTCCGCTTGTTTGACTTGCACATTCTCCTCTGAAACATTAATAAGATGCACTTTTGGAAAACACACAGGAGCCCCATCTCCTTGATGTCAATCCCCAGCTCTCCATGAGGCCCTGGGCAGACTCTGAGCTGAGGCCCCACGCTGGCTCCCTCCACCCCTCTCTGGCAGGTTTCAAGATTTTCAAACACAGGTAGCCTCCCAAGATAGTTTCTACATATGTGGCAGGGATCTTTAATAAGTGGCTTTCAAAAGCAAACTTGCTTCTGAGTTTTGCAAACATCGCTCTATAAAAGTTAGCGAGTTCTCCTTGTTATTTCCCTTGCCATTCGGCTCTGTTAATTCTGGGTGATTAAACATTTTGCCCCCAACTGTATGAGACATTAGATGAGAATGGAACAATCCTAGTTAAGGAAACTGTGAGATGGAGAAAGAGGATTTTTCTTTCCTCCCTTCTACCTGGGCCAAATAGGGAGATCACGTAATTAATGCCATTTAATGAATCTATAAATGTTTGAGGAAGTGATGCCATTTGTTTTAAGTACTCACTCAGCGAGAAAATGCAGAGTCCCTCCACTCCCTGACTTTATGCTCAAGAGCCAATGAACTGAATTCTTAGTAAACATTGGCAAAAGATGCAAATGAACAGACAGAGGCTCGAAATGCAGAGGGACACATGAGAAGGAAGCCACCTTACACAATTGACTCTGTAACCTTTTGGATCATGGAATTAGAGACTGATTAATCAGCCATGATTAGCACTTATTGAAGCTTTTGACACTGGCTTATTGTTTGTGATTGCTTCTGTTCCCCCCTTTCTTCCTCTTTTTTCCTCTCCCTCTACTTTTCTGCCCCTTCTTACCTCCTGCTAACGGTTTCTACTACTCACCGTTGCCCATCATCCTGGACGGGTCAGAGCTAGTCTTTGGTGGACTTTAAAATTACTACTAGACAAGTTCTCTCATGACATTACGCCCTTTGCTTCCTGCCGCCGCTTTGGCTGTTTAATTGCAGAGGTGGCCTCTTTGTGGCCGCAGGCATGCTCCCAATGTTGTATAAGGGTTGGAAATGGATGTTAGGAGAAAAACTGGCATGGCTGACAAGGCATTTTTACTCATAACACACCAGTAAAACTTTAACTCAGAAGATTTAGTGCGAGAGCGTTCCAGCCAAAAGTGCCGCAGCCATATGCAGATTTTTTTTCAAACTTCTAAACTGATGGTTTTGCAAAGTGTGCATAAGCAGCCTTTATTGATTGCATGTTAAAATTGAAAGGCTGGGGCATCATTTAGCTCAAGATGTTTTAAAGGAAAATGAACATTCGCTTTCACATGAACTGTTTTAAAAGGCCAGGGCTGGTGAGGTCCACATCATTGGTTTTAACCCAGAGAGAGGAATTCTTCTCAAGTAGGTGTCTCTTCAAAATAATAATAATAAAAAAAATTGTATGTACCCTGAAGGATGGGAGCTCGTCGCAGTTCACTAATTCAAGGTGAGGTTGGCTGGGCTCATCAGCCACTTGTGGGCTGTGCAGGGCACACCCTAGAATTGCTTCTGGCACATTGGAGATGTATTTATACTGCACTCTATGTGCATTCATCTCACCCAAAAAAAAACTATGCTAAATAACCCGGACAGGAACCCACAAAAACTGTGGGCAGACCAGCCCAGGTTCTGTGCCCGCCCCATTTCATCCCAGGACTACAAGGGCTGCTTACCTGAAGCAGCCGATTGGCCTTAACCTCCATCTTTAGTTGCTTTGTTTGTGTCCTGCTAAGGAGGAAGCTTGGTGTTTGGGGCCAGGCATACATTCCCCTTGAGGAGCAGTGTGGTTTTAGGACCATGACATTTCTTTTCTCTGCTGAGTTAATGTTAAAAATGCCCAAAGGTGCTTTGTTTCTTACAGCTGTGTGAGGGGCTTAATATATTTTAAAATGGGAAATCATTACATATTGGAGAGAAAACAATGGCAAATCAAATAGAAGACTAAGGCAGAAGGAAATCAATAAGGCCTTCCTGAAGCAATCCAAGGAACTTCTACCTAACACTGCAGAGGGAGTGCAGCTTCATCCACTTCCCAGATTCTGCATTGCCCCTTTCTAGCTACAGATGCTGAGAATCACAGCCAGAGGATAACTCTGAAGCAAGAAACCTACATGCAGAGACAATGAAAGAGGCCCAGCAAACCTCTAACTTGTGGGGGCAGCCTGGAGCAGGAACATCTGTTTCAGATACAAGACGCTAACATGCTGTTTGGATGCACCATCTGAATTCTAGGCAGCTTGAGCCACACTTTGCGTTAGGGAGCCGGGATGAGTGCTATTTTAATGCACCTTAAGTTCCTTAATCTTGCAATCCATTATATTATCTCATTTTACAGATGTAAGTTTGCCTGAGGAGCACTGGGCCATTTAATTCATTTGACTGCTGCGTGGGCAAGCAACTTGTCCAAAGACGCCAGATAGCTTGTAGGGAGAAACTCCTCCTGAGGAGTCACTTCTTTCTGGAGGACAGGAAGCCCCACCTCTTGGATTGTGTACATGCTGCTCACCGTACCAGCATCCCCCAGCAAAGGAAGACCTGCTGTCCTCTACCAGTCAGGCTAGAGTGTGTCTTTGCAAGCGCACTGGAAGATTTGGCGTGGATTGCACATCACGCCTTTAGCCTGGGAGGTCAGAGCTCCGGGCATTAAGAAACTGATCAGATATTCTTTCAAGATAATCATGGCAGCACCTACCTTGAAAATTCACGCTGGCTCACAAGTTTTCTGAAGTACTGATGAGTATTGTTAGTTTGTGCAAAAGTAATTGTGAAGCCTTTTGCCATTCCTTGTACAAGCATTGGGCAATTAGCTAGAAAGAGTGGTGGTTAGAGATGGAACCATCCTTCCCAGTGGCATGGCAAGGCAAGTCCTCCTGACAGTGCACTGGTAAAACCACTACTAAGAAGGCCATCATAGGGACATTTTTACGTTTAATTACCGGAGAGCTTTAATAGAGAGCTCACCCAGTGCCCTGACAAGGATGAAGTAACTGGGCCAGCATCAGTCAGATTTTATTTTCCTCTGGGTTGGGGTATTTGACTGCCAATGAGTCAGAGCTGCTGGAGAACTGGCTCCACTCCTGGCTGAGGGATCAAGGTAGGCAAACATTTTGTCCAAACACCAAAGCACAGCTCCTGAAATTTTTTTGCAGGAAATTATTTTGCAGAGTGGACTGAGCATATACTCTGGCATGAGGCATTTTTTGCTGGGAAATGTTGCTTAGCTGGGCCCCTCATGGAGCCCCAGTGGGATAGGGGAGAAAGTGAGGTACTTAAAGTCCACATTTTATGAGTTGAACTGGTGGCATCAAAGGGTAGCTGCCTAACTTCTGCTCCAAAAAACTAAATGGAGACCATTCTTGTTTATGCTGCTGGGATTCAGAAAGCTCTCTCCAGCTTGAGGGATGGCATGGGAACCAGGAGGAAGCAGAAGGATCATTCAATATCAAAATGTCCCTGAACTCTTAGACAGCTCTAGGCAACTCTAGGGGTGGATAGACCATCTTTATTGGTCCCAAGTCTGCATTAACTAATGCTTATTGGATGGTGAATTATAACAGAAACCTCATAATGTGTGTGGGAGAACTACATGAATATTTGGAACAAATTCACTATGATCAAAAGCATATTATGAATACCAAATGAGATCATAATGATGAACAAATGAAAGTGTTACCGATAGGATTTTATTTCTGTAACAAATCCTCCATGTAAAAGCCCTCCCGTAGTAAGTTAAATTCCAATAAGCTTGCATTTGAATATTGAAGGCCATCAAGTAAATGAGTTTTCCACAGCCTACACAATAATGTTTAGGTTGTGTTTGGGTCGTAGGCTCTTTGCCAGTAGGCAAGCTTCCCACCGACACTTCTCTTCCAATCTGCTCATAGAGTTTGACTACAATGTGAAGGGTCACATTTTCCTTGAGGTCCAATCATGAAATTCATTTAGTATTCAATGTAATAAACACTAATGCAATAGGACAGGATGAGTAATGCAATTCATCTTGCATCTCATATAGATGTGATATGTAACATCTATCTGAGTGGCTCCGCTTCTTAATTCAGCATGAGTTTAGCCCCTAGTTAATGGCCACTTTTAAAAAAAATAAAGCATTACTAGAGATGAAGGCTCAATTTCCCAATGGGACATTTGAATTTGTGAGACACACATAATGTCAAGAATTTTTCCAATCAGCCTAAAGCTGTTCAGAGGTGGACACCAATGTTCCTCTACAAAGTTTGGGAGATGCAATTGTCGAAATGCGTTGATAACGCGCGATAGAAGGCTGACACGCGATCCAGAGTTTCCCCAGCTCCTGACTCACGCTAAATGCCATGGCTGGGTGATCACTTTAAGTCAGAGAGGTGGTACCATTCATAATTCAATCTCATACTTCTGAAGAAGTGGAAGTTTGAGAAGGTAACTTGTTCAAGTATCTTGCAGGTAGTGTGTGTGGCAGAGACAACAGTCAATCCTGTGGCCACAGACCCACTTTCTAGAGTGGCTCAAAGAACTGTGGCTCTCCAGAGCTGAGCCGTTTAGGTGCCGCAACATTTGGAATGAATGCATCCATTGAAAGATGTCCTATGGCTAAAGCACAGGGAAAGCCTGTGGAGTTGATGGGCATCCAGCTCAGGCATGCATTTTTGTGCATATCTCTATTAGCTTTCGCTCTCCCAGGAGATCAAATTCTTGAGGCTGTGAGATTGTTAGAGGCACCCTCCCACACACTGTTGTTCCATGTCACGCATCTACCCTCATACAGAGTGTCATGGAGAATTCCCAATGCTCCCTCAGCAACCCTAAGAATCCTGCCCAACTCTTGGCATCAGGGATAGTTACTACTGGTAAAAGACCCTACTCATTTCCTTGCCATTTCTGTTCTAGATAGAGACACATCCAGATGCGTCTTATGCAGGACTGAGCAATCTCTGGCAGAAAGTCCCCACAAATGCACTCTGGACCTCCATAAAGCGGCATAGTAAGTGGTCCAGCCACACCTCAGAGCATTCTGGATAGAGCATGACACATACACGCCAGTATGCACACAATAATATGACACACACACCATCTTACACTGAAACTCAAACTGGCTTACAGTTAGTTCCCTGTCAAGAATTAATGCACATCATGCACACACCATTACTGAAAGTACCCCACGCTGTTTTGCCAAGTGTTCCTTATATAACAGTTTCCATCATAGTCTGACAGCCTCCATAAAAAAAAATCTGTGGCATTCTATATCACTGTTCCCTTGTACCTGGGTTATTAAACATTAAATTTTTGCCATTTGTATTCTTGTTATGCAAAATAAGTCTTGATAAGATGTGTCTCTTTAATTAGCCCTTGATGCTTCTGGATCGGAGTTGCTTGGGGATTAGCTGAAGAAGAGGCACTGCGCTGGTTTCTCAGCTAGCTACTCAGGGAGACCCTCACGCTTTGTAACAACGATATTAAGTTAGAGGAGGCCAATGGAGGGCAGCCAGGCTCAGGGTGGAGGGTTTGCATCTGTGCATGTCTTCTGCTCAGGCACTTTTCTCCTGGCATCAGCAGGGCTGATGGGAAATAGGATTTGTTTGTTGTTTACAGCATGCAGCTGTAAGTACGCTGTATTGAGTTGTATAAGATTGAAGGCAATTTGTACTGAGATTAAAATACGAGCTTTCTTGTTCTGTCAGCAGCCCTGAATCTTATTACGAAAACTTTATCTAGTTGTAACCTTCCCTAGGTGATTTGATTTGCAGCTGCCCTGTTCTGTCTCCCCTCATCTTCTGTCCCCACCACCGTGGCAGTTATACTTAGTGGGAGCTGGACAGCCCCGGCTTTCTGAAAGCCCGTGCCCTTCCTCACAGGCCACACACAGAAGGGGACCCAGACAGGGCACATTTTCTCTCCCCAGTCTTGCCCCAGTCGCACAGCTCAGCTGCCAGTCCCTGGTTACCGTCAACAGGCTCAGCCGGACAGGCCCAGGAACTAGGGACACTGCTTTCCAGTCTGGCGCGATGGCCGGAGAGCTACCCGATCTTCAAGCAGGGGAATTGCACCTTGACAATAAATTATTTGTTGTATGTTGAGCACATGCGCACCTTCTAGAGACAGTTCTAATTTTACCTGGGAGGTCTGGTTCCACCACTGCAAGTGTCTTTGTCCCTCCGGATGCTGTTGGGAGGAAAAGAAAACAAAAAAAAACCAAAAAAAACTTTCTGGGATCCCAAGGTCAATCTCTGATCTCACTGTGACCATCAATCTACTGTTAGGGGCTTGGGCTGGTCTGATCGACAAGCTCCACGTATTTTCCCTGATAGGACTCCTCTTCAGTCTTTAGAAAGTAGTGTGTGTATGTGTGTGTGTGATATTGGTGTTGTGTGTATCCTGTGTACATGTGTTTTATGTGCCCGTCTATATGTGTTCTGTGTGTGTATTGTGTAAAGGCATGTTGTCTCAGGTATATATTTGTGCATGTGTATATGTGTGTTTGTGTATCTGTGTGTATGTGTCTGTGTGTGTGTCTATGTGTGTGTGTATTTGTCTCTGTGCCTTTGTGTATGCATGTGTTTTTATGTGAGTATGTGTATGTGTGTATCTTTGTATTGTGTGTGTCTATGTGTGTATGTTTATATGATCATGTGTGGATAGTGTTCAGGTGTACATTCAGGGCGTCTGTACGCGTAATAGACGCGGCCCATGCGTAAGTGCGGCGTCCGTGAATTACATGCGGTCCATCGCGCAGTGTGTCTGTCGCAGTGTGGCTGTCCTGCGTCCGGTGCGGCATACGTGCGTCCGTACGTCCAGGCCCATGCGCATGCGTCCATATTGCAAGGTTTGTACGTCCGCGTCCATGCGTCCATTCCAGGTCCATTAACGCAGACGCGGTCTGGCGTACGTGCGCATCCGTTCAGACCAGGTCCAGCACCCATAATGCGGCTCTTGCACAACGCAGGCCACGCGATGTCCATATTGCGGTCCGGTATTGTCCATGTTTCATGTCCACGCAAATGTGCGTGTCTATATTGTCTCGATGCGTATGCACGCATTATACGTGTCCGCACGTGTGCACTGCACGCGCAGCAATACGTGGTCCATGTGGGCGCAGCTGCATACGTTCATGCTTCATGTGAGTATTGTATATGGTTTGATCCACGCAGTGTATTGCATGTGCGCTGCAGGTGCGCATACGTACGTGCGCATGCAGTATTTATAAGGTGTGCATCGCAGGTGCATATGCTGCATGTGCATGTGCATATAAGGTGCACGGTGGTGGGGGGCTCCAGGCACTGGAATATGATTTTCCAATCTTCTGTGGTTATTGAGCCATTGTATTCAGGATGCCTTTTAGGAATGTGGTTGGTCCACCCTGACCAACTTCATATCCTTAGCTTCAACCCAGGAGAGAAACCCCAAGGCTGAATTTGTTCCTCACGTGCTGAGAAAAGCTCGCTGTCCAGGCCTCCATTGACAGTGGCAGGCCTCAGCCATATCTGCTTCCCTCCCAGAGGAGCAGGAGGCCCATTGCTCACCCCCCCCCCCCATGTAGCCAAAAGCCTCCAAGAGGAAGGAGAGGAAAGAGGTCCCAACCCACCTTGCTAGAGGACCCCTTAGGGGCACCTCTGGACCACTTGGCCTCCACCCAGAGCAGGCCCCTCCTGAGTCTGCTCCATGCTGACCTGGGCTAGACCGGTCTCAGTGGGATTCTGAATCTGTCCATGGAGATCCCCTGAGTGTGTAGCTCCACTTGGAGTAGCTGGTCTGAGTTTTCTGCTTTGCTAGCCTTGGAGTTTTGGGTCCAATGGCTTCTTGTGGACTCTGGAAGATGTGCACTGAGGGGATGGAGTTGATTGCCTGCACCTGTCAGCAGGGTCTGAGGTCTTAGAGAGAGACCAAGTGAGTAGAAAAGCAGTGAAGTGTCTAGAAAATGCATGAATAGCCTTCAACTGTTTGAGTAATACCTCACCCTCATCATCCAATCAGGTACCAATAGGTTACCCCCCCCCAAAAGCCATATGGTGAGAACAGGACTACTAGCTATGCCAATGCATGCTACACATACTAAGTATTATTTGTATTCTTAAGAGAGAGAAGTTCAACTAAAACTTGGTTTCAAGTAATACATAAATAAAAAAAATAAAATAATTCCAAGTATACAATCCAGGATGGGAGCTGGTTTCCAGAAAATGGCTGCAGTCAGGTGCTGAATGACACCAGGAGAACTCCACCTTCTCTCATCTCTGCCTGCTTTCCCCTCCACACTTGCACATCCATAGCTCATCTTCCAGAAAAGTAAGATGACCACCAGCAGTGCCAAACTTCATTTTGGCTCCTGCCTAGAAACTCCCATGGGAAATAGCAGACCTGGCTCATGAAGACACCAGCCAAAAAAATCTCAAGAAGGCTGATTCCTCAGTGGGCCCAATTTGGGTCATAGTTCATCTTGAACCAGTCGCCTTGATGGGAATGATGAAGAGCTTCCCTTGCTGGGTGGCCACATGGCTTCTGTGCCCATCTTGTAACCTGGGGCTATAGGGTCAGCTCTGTCATGGATGGAGAACTGGGAGAATGGGGAGGATTGGCCCATCAACAACATGGAAAGGAAGAGAGAGAAAGTTTCTAAGAGCCAGCCTCACAGACTCCAAGTCTTAGACTTTGGGAAATAGCCCAGCCCCTGCTGGCTGTCAGGTCTTCATGGAGGGCCTGTTGCCTTTAGCCAGGTCTCCCCATTGTGTGTGCAGCTCTGTGATCCAGGCTCCCTCCCCAACCTCTTGCCCCAAGATGTGCCATGTACCTCTAGATTCCACAGGTTTTGTTCGTGAGTGTCCCGCCTGCATGTAAAACCTGTCCAACTGCATGAACTTCACTCATCAGTTTATGCCCGTAAGAAAATCCCACCAACCCTTGTAGCCTAGCTCCAAGAGCAGGCCTCCAAATACCCCCCTTTCTCCTCCTTCCATCCCCCCATCAGTCACCTGGACCCTCTGCTGTTTCTTCATGGTTGAGGGTGATAACAGAACCTTCCACCAAGTGCCACCCCTGTATATAGCAAGCTCCTAAAAATGCTCCACCCATATTAAGCATACAACATAGTGAATCCAACACAGACCAGAAGCTCAGTTGAGAGACAGCCAGCCCATAACCCCCCCCCCTTTGTGCTGAGGTGACTCCTGCTTGTAGCCCTAGTGAAAGAGACAGAAGAAAATGAACAAGTAGAAGATCAAACTTCCACCCAAAGGTAGGACTGAGTTTCCCACCTTATCCCTCTCTTTGATAACACACCAAGATCTAGGTGGCTATAATGTTCACAAAATTAAGGCCCCAGATTGCTGCTGAAGATGAGGAGAGATTTG
>JAKGGE010000101.1:12500-17384 GCA_023748175.1 Hoolock leuconedys | reverse complement strand
TCCCCCCCCCCCCCCCCCCCCCCCCCCCCCCCCCCCCCCCCCCCCCCCCCCCCCCCCCCCCCCCCCCCCCCCCCCCCCCCCCCCCCCCCCCCCCCCCCCCCCCCCCCCCCCCCCCCCCCCCCCCCCCCCCCCCCCCCCCCCCCCCCCCCCCCCCCCCCCCCCCCCCCCCCCCCCCCCCCCCCCCCCCCCCCCCCCCCCCCCCCCCCCCCCCCCCCCCCCCCCCCCCCCCCCCCCCCCCCCCCCCCCCCCCCCCCCCCCCCCCCCCCCCCCCCCCCCCCCCCCCCCCCCCCCCCCCCCCCCCCCCCCCCCCCCCCCCCCCCCCCCCCCCCCCCCCCCCCCCCCCCCCCCCCCCCCCCCCCCCCCCCCCCCCCCCCCCCCCCCCCCCCCCCCCCCCCCCCCCCCCCCCCCCCCCCCCCCCCCCCCCCCCCCCCCCCCCCCCCCCCCCCCCCCCCCCCCCCCCCCCCCCCCCCCCCCCCCCCCCCCCCCCCCCCCCCCCCCCCCCCCCCCCCCCCCCCCCCCCCCCCCCCCCCCCCCCCCCCCCCCCCCCCCCCCCCCCCCCCCCCCCCCCCCCCCCCCCCCCCCCCCCCCCCCCCCCCCCCCCCCCCCCCCCCCCCCCCCCCCCCCCCCCCCCCCCCCCCCCCCCCCCCCCCCCCCCCCCCCCCCCCCCCCCCCCCCCCCCCCCCCCCCCCCCCCCCCCCCCCCCCCCCCCCCCCCCCCCCCCCCCCCCCCCCCCCCCCCCCCCCCCCCCCCCCCCCCCCCCCCCCCCCCCCCCCCCCCCCCCCCCCCCCCCCCCCCCCCCCCCCCCCCCCCCCCCCCCCCCCCCCCCCCCCCCCCCCCCCCCCCCCCCCCCCCCCCCCCCCCCCCCCCCCCCCCCCCCCCCCCCCCCCCCCCCCCCCCCCCCCCCCCCCCCCCCCCCCCCCCCCCCCCCCCCCCCCCCCCCCCCCCCCCCCCCCCCCCCCCCCCCCCCCCCCCCCCCCCCCCCCCCCCCCCCCCCCCCCCCCCCCCCCCCCCCCCCCCCCCCCCCCCCCCCCCCCCCCCCCCCCCCCCCCCCCCCCCCCCCCCCCCCCCCCCCCCCCCCCCCCCCCCCCCCCCCCCCCCCCCCCCCCCCCCCCCCCCCCCCCCCCCCCCCCCCCCCCCCCCCCCCCCCCCCCCCCCCCCCCAAGCATGGGGGTCCCAAGCAGCTGAGAGCGCCGACTCCTCACCAGCAGACCACCGGGGAACTTCAAACTTTGTGGGCAATAGATGGCCCAACATTAGAAGTGGGTTGGCCGTCAGAAGTAAGCCTGGACAGGTCCCTTGTTTCTCAAGTGTGGCACAAGGTAACTGGGAAAGGATACCTAGACCGCTTCCCATACATAGACACTTGGTGACAGCTGGCGCTAGACCCCCCACAGTGGCTAAGAGGGCAGGCAGCAGCAATACTAGTAGCCAAGGGACAGACAGCTAAGGAAGGATCCCGCTCCACCCGCCCAGGGAAATCAACTCCTCAAGTTCTGTTCACCCAACGCCAGAAGATCGATTGCAGGAGATGGCACCAGTGTTCCCAGTGGTGCCCTCCCCTTACCAGGGAAAGAGGCTCCCCACTCTTGAGCCCACAGTGCTTGCGCCCCAAGAAGACAAGCTGCATCCCTAGGCCACACAGAGTAGACAAGAGAGGAGGTGAGGCCTCGGGAGAAACCCCTCCCTTGGCAGCTCGTTGACGACCCAAAACGGGGATACACATGCCCCTGACAGAGCAGCGGTATACTGGGATAGATTGAGGATGGTCACGTGGTGGAGAGGCGTGTTTTTCTCTACCAGCCCTTCACCTGTGCCGACCTTCTCAACTGGAGAAACCATACCCCGTCCTAAACCGAAAAGCCACAAGCTCGAATTGATTTGCTCCAAACTATTATCCAGACCCACAACCCCACCTGGGCTGATTGCCACCGGTTGCTCATGTTCCTCTTTCACAGAGATGAAAGGCGGAGAGCGCTCCTAGCAGCAACTAAGTGGCTAGAGGAACACGCACCAGCTGATTATCAAAACCCCCAAGAGTATGGAAGGACCCAGTTACCAGGAACCAGCCCCCAGTGGGACCCAAATGAAAGAGAGGATATGCAAAGGCTAAACCGAGACGGGGAAGCTCTCTTGGAAGCATTCAAGAGGGGAGCTCAGAAGGCCACAAACGTTAACAAGGTCTCTGAGGTCATTCGGGGAAAAGAAGAAAGTCCAGCACAATTCTATGAGAGATTGTGTGAGGCCTATGGTATGTATACTCCCTTTGATCCCGATAGCCCTGAAAATCAGCACGTGCTTCACATGGCTTGAGTCCGTCAAAGCGCAGAAGACATGCTGCATCCCTAGGCCACACAGAGTAGACAAGAGAGGAGGTGAGGCCTCGGGAGAAACCCCTCCCTTGGCAGCTCGTTGACGACCCAAAACGGGGATACACATGCCCCTGACAGAGCAGCGGTATACTGGGATAGATTGAGGATGGTCACGTGGTGGAGAGGCGTGTTTTTCTCTACCAGCCCTTCACCTGTGCCGACCTTCTCAACTGGAGAAACCATACCCCGTCCTAAACCGAAAAGCCACAAGCTCGAATTGATTTGCTCCAAACTATTATCCAGACCCACAACCCCACCTGGGCTGATTGCCACCGGTTGCTCATGTTCCTCTTTCACAGAGATGAAAGGCGGAGAGCGCTCCTAGCAGCAACTAAGTGGCTAGAGGAACACGCACCAGCTGATTATCAAAACCCCCAAGAGTATGGAAGGACCCAGTTACCAGGAACCAGCCCCCAGTGGGACCCAAATGAAAGAGAGGATATGCAAAGGCTAAACCGAGACGGGGAAGCTCTCTTGGAAGCATTCAAGAGGGGAGCTCAGAAGGCCACAAACGTTAACAAGGTCTCTGAGGTCATTCGGGGAAAAGAAGAAAGTCCAGCACAATTCTATGAGAGATTGTGTGAGGCCTATGGTATGTATACTCCCTTTGATCCCGATAGCCCTGAAAATCAGCACGTGCTTCACATGGGGTCCTAAGAGCCAGGGGGCAGAGGGGCTGGCTCTCAGTCCCGCCTGTGAGGCGCCTCGCCCCCTGCGATGGGGTCCCTAAGAGCCAGGGGGCAGAGGGGCTGGCTCTCAGTCCCGCCTGTGAGGCGCCTCGCCCCCTGCGATGGGGTCCCTAAGAGCCAGGGGGCAGAGGGGCTGGCTCTCAGTCCCGCCTGTGAGGCGCCTCGCCCCCTGCGATGGGGTCCCTAAGAGCCAGGGGGCAGAGGGGCTGGCTCTCAGTCCCGCCTGTGAGGCGCCTCGCCCCCTGCGATGGGGTCCCTAAGAGCCAGGGGGCAGAGGGGCTGGCTCTCAGTCCCGCCTGTGAGGCGCCTCGCCCCCTGCGATGGGGTCCCTAAGAGCCAGGGGGCAGAGGGGCTGGCTCTCAGTCCCGCCTGTGAGGCGCCTCGCCCCCTGCGATGGGGTCCCTAAGAGCCAGGGGGCAGAGGGGCTGGCTCTCAGTCCCGCCTGTGAGGCGCCTCGCCCCCTGCGATGGGGTCCCTAAGAGCCAGGGGGCAGAGGGGCTGGCTCTCAGTCCCGCCTGTGAGGCGCCTCGCCCCCTGCGATGGGGTCCCTAAGAGCCAGGGGGCAGAGGGGCTGGCTCTCAGTCCCGCCTGCAGCGAGGCGCCGACCTGCCTGTTAGCTGTGGGAATCAGAGGGGTCCCCCCAAAGAGGCAAGGGAATGGGGGCCCTGGGAAAGAAACTCAGCTTGGCTGTCAGAGTTGGCAGCGTAACCAGTGTGCTTATTGTAAAGAAATAGGACATTGGAAGAACAAATGTCCGCAGCTTTAAAGAAAACAAGGTGACTCAGAGCAGGAGGCCCCGGACAAGGAGGAAGGGGCCCTGCTCAACCTGGCAGAAGTGTTCTTGGACTGAGGGAGAGCGGGCTCAAGTGTCCCCAAAGAGCCTATGGTCAGAATGACAGTCGCGGGTAGAGGCTTTGATTTTCTCGTAGATACCGGTGCGGGACATTCGCTAGTAACCGCCCCGGTCGCCCCCTTCTCCAGAAAGACTATTGACATCATCGGAGCCACGGGGGTTTCAGCAAAGCAAGCTTTCTGCTTGCCTGGGACTTGCACTGTAGGAGGACATACAGTGACTCATCAGTTTTTGTCCATGCCTGACTGTCCCTTGCCCTTGTTGGGGAGGGACTTGCTTAACAAGCTGAGAGCCACTGTCTCTTTGACAGAGCACGGCTCTTTGCCGCTAAAGCTACCCGGAACGGGAGTCACTATGACCCTTACGGTCCCCCGAGAGCAGGAATGGAGACTTTTCTTCACTGAGCCGGGCCAAGAGAGAAGACCAGCTCCGGCTAAGCGGTGGCCAAGAGTAGGGGCGGAAGATAGCCCTCCAGGGTTGATATGGGGAGTAATATCATCCTCTCCCCGTTGGGATATTCGGAACCATATCCCAGGGGGGTGTCCACCCTCTGCGATATTGGGAGTAATGCCATCCTCTGTTTCTTTTCTTTCTTTTCTTTTCTTTTTCTTTCTTTTCTTTTCTTTTTCTTTCTTTTCTTTTCTTTTTCTTTCTTTTCTTTTCTTTTTCTTTCTTTTCTTTTCTTTTTCTTTCTTTTCTTTTCTTTTTCTTTCTTTTCTTTTCTTTTTCTTTCTTTTCTTTTCTTTTTCTTTCTTTTCTTTTCTTTTTCTTTCTTTTCTTTTCTTTTTCTTTCTTTTCTTTTCTTTCTTTTCTTTTCTTTCTTTTCTTTTCTTTTTCTTTCTTTTCTTTTCTTTTTCTTTCTTTTCTTTTCTTTCTTTTCTTTTCTTTTTCTTTCTTTTCTTTTCTTTCTTTTCTTTTCTTTTTCTTTCTTTTCTTTTCTTTTTCTTTCTTTTCTTTTCTTTCTTTTCTTTTC
>JAKGGE010000101.1:0-10000 GCA_023748175.1 Hoolock leuconedys | reverse complement strand
AAAGGATAAACACGACCAGGCTCAGTGGCTCACACCTGTAACCCCAGCGCTTTGGGAGGCTGAGGCAGGCGGATCCCTTAAGGTCAGGAGTTCGAGAGCAGCCTGGCCAATATGCTGAAAGCTCGTCTCGGTTAAAAATACAAAACTTAGCTGGGCGTGGGTGCGCACGCTTGTAATCCCAGCTACTCGGGGGACTGGGGCAGAAGAATCGCTCGAACCCACGATGTGGAGGTTGCAGTGAGCCGAGATCACGCCACTGCACTCCAGCCTGGGCGACAGAGAAAGACTCTGTCTCCAAAAAAAAAAAAAAAAAAAAAAAAAAAAAAAAAAAAAAAAAAAAAAAAAAAAAAAAAAAAAAAAAAAAAAAAAAAAACAGGAAAACAAATTCAACACGGTATGATTCCACTTCTATCAAGTGCCTAGAGTAGTTAAACTCATAGAGTTGCAAATCAGAATGGTGGCCCCCGGGGTGGGCGAGAGAGAGGAATGGAGAGTTTGGTGAATGGGTGCCATTTCCATTTTGAAAGATAAAACTCTTCTGGAGATGACGGCGGTGATGGTTGCTAAACAATGTGAATGTACTTAATGTCATTCAACTGTCAACTGAAAAACAGTGGAAATTGTCAATGTTTATACCGGCCTTTCTAGATGAAATCATATCTATTTACAACTTTTAGTATTGATACGTGGTATATTTTCCCATAATAAAAGATGAAAATGAAAGCAGTTGGATCTTTAGAAAGAAAAGAAAGAAGCGAAGAATACACACAAGCTTCCTCCTGATTACAGGAAGAGCCCCAAAGCTTCTATGGACACTCCCTTTTCTCTTCTTCTTCCTGCATTCTTATGAGGAAATCTTTAGAGATCGGGGAGCTTGGGCGACTTTGGCTAATGAGGAGCTCTGTGCCTTGAGCCCCCCAGGCCATAGAATAGTCAATACTCAGTCTGTGCCTTGAGCCCCCCAGGCCATAGAATAGTCAATACTCAGTCTGTGCCTCCAGCCCTGCAGTCTGAGGTTCCAGTCCTGGGGGCTCCACACCCGTCACCTGTATCAGGAGGCTCATGTCTCACCCTGTCTTCTTGCCAGCCTTGAGGACTGAGTCTGAGCCTCCATCGTGCACCACGCAGGGAGGACAGTGGACCTGTTCTCCGCGGTCATGGCCCGGCAGGGGGGAAAGGCAGTTCAGCTGCGGGACGTTCGGGAGCCTCGCTTTGTTTCCTCATCCTCGGGACAAACAGGACCGTGCGGTGGGCAGATGGGGGGAGACCAAGGTGCAACCTGTCAGCTCAGCAGACTGTGGAGTTTCTGTTCTTGCTTGTGGTGAGGGGGCCTCAGAAATCTTATTCAAACTTTTGCCTTCCTCCCCCACTAAGTTGTCCTTTTCATAGACACCTCACCCAAGATAGCAGGGAATGAGTCCCTCTAAACTATTCCCTAAGAACAACAAAGATGATGAAGGTGATGATGAGGATAAAGAGGATGAAGACAGACACCAGGGCATCATGAACCCCCACTGAGGGCTGGCTCTCAGTCCCGCCTGTGAGGCGCCTCGCCCCCTGCGATGGGGTCCTAAGAGCCAGGGGGCAGAGGGGCTGGCTCTCAGTCCCGCCTGTGAGGCGCCTCGCCCCCTGCGATGGGGTCCTAAGAGCCAGGGGGGCAGAGGGGCTGGCTCTCAGTCCACGCCTGTGAGGCGCCTCGCCCCCTGCGATGGGGTCCTAAGAGCCAGGGGGGCAGAGGGGCTGGCTCTCAGTCCCGCCTGTGAGGCGCCTCGCCCCCTGCGATGGGGGTCCTAAGAGCCAGGGGGGCAGAGGGGCTGGCTCTCAGTCCCGCCTGTGAGGCGCCTCGCCCCCTGCGATGGGGTCCTAAGAGCCAGGGGGGCAGAGGGGCTGGCTCTCAGTCCCGCCTGTGAGGCGCCTCGCCCCCTGCGATGGGGTCCTAGAGCCAGGGGCGGTGGCTCACGCCTGTAATCCCAGCACTTTGGGAGGCTGAGGCAGGAGAATAGCTTGAACCTGGGATGCGGAGGTTGCAGTGAGCCGAGATCACTCCACTGCACTCCAGCCTGGGTCACAGAACGAGACTCCGTCTCAAAAAAGCAAAAACAAAACAAAACGCAAACCACAACTTTTTGAGAGTTGGAGGACCATGAAGTAGAGTACCCGGGACTTAGAGTCTGGCCATGAATTTGGAATACCACCCTTTCTACTTCTCTGTATGGCAGGCGGTGAGATGTCCATCCCCTGAGACTCAGCACACTCATCTGAGCTGATTTCTAGGTGAAATAATGGAAGCGAGCGATGATGAAACCGATCGTGGGTGCCCGCTGCGTGATCTCTCTGTGATGGATGCGGAAAGTCAAGGCAAAGTGAATCTCCCATACATTCGTTACTATTTTCAGCTGACATGGTCTCAGCTCTTGTTGCCCAGGCTGGAGTGCAGTGGTGTGATCTCGGCTCACCGTAGCCTCTGCCTCCCAGGTTCAAGCCATTCTCCTGCCTCAGCCTCCCAAAGTGCTGGGATTACAGGCGTGAGCCACGTCCGGCCGAACTTTCTGATGAAAACTCTAAGTCCACCTAAGCTAAGGACAGGAGTTGTAGCTGACGTGAATTTTCAAAGAAGACCCACCGATTTGAGGAAGCAATTACTCTCCTGCTGAAGGTGAAAAGTCAGAAAACGGAACGATGAAATCACTAGGACCTAACCGGCATGTGGAAGTATTTTCTGCTTATGAACTCTCAACTTTCAGTTCATTTTCAGCTGACATGGTCTCAGCTCTTGTTGCCCAGGCAGGAGCGCAATGGCTCGATCTCGGCTCACCGCAACCTCCGCCTCCCAGGTTCAAGCAATTCTCCTGCCTCAGCCTCCCAAAGTTCTGGGATTACAGGCGTGAGCCACCGCGTCCGGCCGAACTTTCTGATGAAAACTCTAAGTCCACCTAAGCTAAGGACAGGAGTTGTAGCTGACGTGAATTTTCAAAGAAGACCCACCGATTTGAGGAAGCAATTACTCTCCTGCTGAAGGTGAAAAGTCAGAAAACGGAACGATGAAATCACTAGGACCTAACCGGCATGTGGAAGTATTTTCTGCTTATGAACTCTCAACTTTCAGTTCATTTTCAGCTGACATGGTCTCAGCTCTTGTTGCCCAGGCAGGAGCGCAATGGCTCGATCTCGGCTCACCGCAACCTCCGCCTCCCAGGTTCAAGCCATTCTCCTGCCTCAGCCTCCCAAAGTGCTGGGATTACAGGCGTGAGCCACGTCGGCCGAACTTTCTGATGAAAACTCTAAGTCCACCTAAGCTAAGGACAGGAGTTGTAGCTGACGTGAATTTTCAAAGAAGACCCACCGATTTGAGGAAGCAATTACTCTCCTGCTGAAGGTGAAAAGTCAGAAAACGGAACGATGAAATCACTAGGACCTAACCGGCATGTGGAAGTATTTTCTGCTTATGAACTCTCAACTTTCAGTTCATTTTCAGCTGACATGGTCTCAGCTCTTGTTGCCCAGGCAGGAGCGCAATGGCTCGATCTCGGCTCACCGCAACCTCCGCCTCCCAGGTTCAAGCAATTCTCCTGCCTCAGCCTCCCAAAGTTCTGGGATTACAGGCGTGAGCCACCGCGTCCGGCCGAACTTTCTGATGAAAACTCTAAGTCCACCTAAGCTAAGGACAGGAGTTGTAGCTGACGTGAATTTTCAAAGAAGACCCACCGATTTGAGGAAGCAATTACTCTCCTGCTGAAGGTGAAAAGTCAGAAAACGGAACGATGAAATCACTAGGACCTAACCGGCATGTGGAAGTATTTTCTGCTTATGAACTCTCAACTTTCAGTTCATTTTCAGCTGACATGGTCTCAGCTCTTGTTGCCCAGGCAGGAGCGCAATGGCTCGATCTCGGCTCACCGCAACCTCCGCCTCCCAGGTTCAAGCAATTCTCCTGCCTCAGCCTTCCAAAGTTCTGGGATTACAGGCGTGAGCCACCGCGTCCGGCCGAACTTTCTGATGAAAACTCTAAGTCCACCTAAGCTAAGGACAGGAGTTGTAGCTGACGTGAATTTTCAAAGAAGACCCACCGATTTGAGGAAGCAATTACTCTCCTGCTGAAGGTGAAAAGTCAGAAAACGGAACGATGAAATCACTAGGACCTAACCGGCATGTGGAAGTATTTTCTGCTTATGAACTCTCAACTTTCAGTTCATTTTCAGCTGACATGGTCTCAGCTCTTGTTGCCCAGGCAGGAGTGCAATGGCTCGATCTCGGCTCACCGTAGCCTCTGCCTCCCAGGTTCAAGCC
This sequence comes from Hoolock leuconedys, assembly GCA_023748175.1. Classification (NCBI taxonomy): domain Eukaryota; kingdom Metazoa; phylum Chordata; class Mammalia; order Primates; family Hylobatidae; genus Hoolock; species Hoolock leuconedys. The sequence goes on along the minus strand of JAKGGE010000101.1, from coordinate 5,713 downwards.
ATTCTCCTGCCTCAGCCTCCCAAAGTGCTGGGATTACAGGCGTGAGCCACGTCCGGCCGAACTTTCTGATGAAAACTCTAAGTCCACCTAAGCTAAGGACAGGAGTTGTAGCTGACGTGAATTTTCAAAGAAGACCCACCGATTTGAGGAAGCAATTACTCTCCTGCTGAAGGTGAAAAGTCAGAAAACGGAACGATGAAATCACTAGGACCTAACCGGCATGTGGAAGTATTTTCTGCTTATGAACTCTCAACTTTCAGTTCATTTTCAGCTGACATGGTCTCAGCTCTTGTTGCCCAGGCAGGAGCGCAATGGCTCGATCTCGGCTCACCGCAACCTCCGCCTCCCAGGTTCAAGCAATTCTCCTGCCTCAGCCTCTTTTTTTTTTTTTTTTTTTTTTTTTTTTTTTTTTTTTTTTTTTTTTTTTTTTTTTTTTTTTTTTTTTTTTTTTTTTTTTTTTTTTTTTTTTTTTTTTTTTTTTTTTTTTTTTTTTTTTTTTTTTTTTTTTTTTTTTTTTTTTTTTTTTTTTTTTTTTTTTTTTTTTTTTTTTTTTTTTTTTTTTTTTTTTTTTTTTTTTTTTTTTTTTTTTTTTTTTTTTTTTTTTTTTTTTTTTTTTTTTTTTTTTTTTTTTTTTTTTTTTTTTTTTTTTTTTTTTTTTTTTTTTTTTTTTTTTTTTTTTTTTTTTTTTTTTTTTTTTTTTTTTTTTTTTTTTTTTTTTTTTTTTTTTTTTTTTTTTTTTTTTTTTTTTTTTTTTTTTTTTTTTTTTTTTTTTTTTTTTTTTTTTTTTTTTTTTTTTTTTTTTTTTTTTTTTTTTTTTTTTTTTTTTTTTTTTTTTTTTTTTTTTTTTTTTTTTTTTTTTTTTTTTTTTTTTTTTTTTTTTTTTTTTTTTTTTTTTTTTTTTTTTTTTTTTTTTTTTTTTTTTTTTTTTTTTTTTTTTTTTTTTTTTTTTTTTTTTTTTTTTTTTTTTTTTTTTTTTTTTTTTTTTTTTTTTTTTTTTTTTTTTTTTTTTTTTTTTTTTTTTTTTTTTTTTTTTTTTTTTTTTTTTTTTTTTTTTTTTTTTTTTTTTTTTTTTTTTTTTTTTTTTTTTTTTTTTTTTTTTTTTTTTTTTTTTTTTTTTTTTTTTTTTTTTTTTTTTTTTTTTTTTTTTTTTTTTTTTTTTTTTTTTTTTTTTTTTTTTTTTTTTTTTTTTTTTTTTTTTTTTTTTTTTTTTTTTTTTCTTCCCAGTCTTCTAGACTCCCAGCTGCACAACTTGATTGCCTTGCTAACGACCTGCTTCAAGGGTGCGGAAATTCCTAATTTCTTCTGTGACCCTTCTCAACTGCCCATCTTGCATGTTGTGACACCTTCACCAATAACATAATCATGTATTTTCCTGCTGCCGTATTTGGGTTCTTTCTTATCTCGGGGACCCTTTCGTCTTACTATAAAATGGTTTCCTCCATTCTGAGGCTTTCATCGTCAGGTGGGAAGTATAAAGCCTTCTCCACCTGTGGGTCTCACCTGTCAGTTGTTTGCTGAGTTTATGGAAGAGGCGTTGGAGGGTACCTCAGTTCAGATGTGTCCTCTTCCCCCAGAAAGGTTGCAGTGGCCTCAGTGATGTACACGGTGGTCACCCCCATGCTGAACCCCTTCGTCGACAGCCTGAGAAACAGGGATATTAAAGGTGTCCTGCAGCGGCCACACGGCAGCACGGTCCAATCTCCATATCTTTGTATCTGTTCCATTCCTTTTGTAGTGTGGGTTAAAAAAGGCAGTCAGGTCAAATAAGAATGATAACACAGGGTGAACACCCACTGTGACGTTAGGAGTAACCTCCCACAAAACTATAACGAAATATTTCACAAGGTGTACACCCCTGCGATGGGGTCCCTAAGAGCCAGGGGGCAGAGGGCTGGCTCTCAGTCCCGCCTGTGAGGCGCCTCGCCCCTGCGATGGGGTCCCTAAGAGCCAGGGGGGCAGAGGGCTGGCTCTCAGTCCCGCCTGTGAGGCGCCTCGCCCCTGCGATGGGGTCCTAAGAGCCAGGGGGCAGAGGGCTGGCTCTCAGTCCCGCCTGTGAGGCGCCTCGCCCCTGCGATGGGGTCCTAAGAGCCAGGGGGGGCAGAGGGCTGGCTCTCAGTCCCGCCTGTGAGGCGCCTCGCCCCTGCGATGGGGTCCTAAGAGCCAGGGGGCAGAGGGCTGGCTCTCAGTCCCCACGCCTGTGAGGCGCCTCGCCCCCCTGCGATGGGGTCCCTAAAACCAGGGGGCAGAGGGCTGGCTCTCAGTCCCGCCTCGTGAGGCGCCTCGCCCCCCTGCGATGGGGTCCCTAAGAGCCAGGGGGGCAGGGGCTGGCTCTCAGTCCCCACGCCTGTGAGGCGCCTCGCCCCCTGCGATGGGGTCCCTAAGAGCCAGGGGGCAGAGGGCTGGCTCTCGGTCCCTGGATAGGAACAATATCCCTAGGGAATGTCCACCTCCTGCAATATTCAGACTAATATCATCCCTCGGCCCCTGGATACAGGGATCACACTAGGGAAAGTGCGGGGCACCCCGTAAAATTGCCAGTTTTAGCTATCGCCCTCTCACCTTACACAGTGGGACCGCGGATCACCGCAGAGTTCCCTGCCCCTGCGATATTATTGGGAGTCCTATCATCCCCTCCCAACCAGGATATTAGAAACAATGTCACAGGAGGATGTACACCCCCTCTGCGATGGGGGTCCCTAAGAGCCAGGGGGCAGAGGGGCTGGCTCTCAGTCCCCGCCTGTGAGCCTCGCCCCCCTGCGATGGGGGTCCCTAAGAGCCAGGGGGCAGAGGGGCTGGCTCTCAGTCCCCGCCTGTGAGCCTCGCCCCCCTGCGATGGGGGTCCCTAAAACCAGGGGCAGAGGGGCTGGCTCTCAGTCCCGCCTCGCCCCCCCCTGCGATGGGGGTCCCTAAAACCAGGGGCAGAGGGGCTGGCTCTCAGTCCCCGCCTGTGAGCCTCGCCCCCCTGCGATGGGGGTCCCTAAAACCAGGGGGGCAGGGGCTGGCTCTCAGTCCCCGCCTGTGAGCCTCGCCCCCCTGCGATGGGGGTCCCTAAGAGCCAGGGGGGCAGAGGGGCTGGCTCTCAGTCCCCGCCTGTGAGCCTCGCCCCCCTGCGATGGGGGTCCCTAAGAGCCAGGGGGCAGAGGGGCTGGCTCTCAGTCCCCGCCTGTGAGCCTCGCCCCCCTGCGATGGGGGTCCCTAAAACCAGGGGGCAGAGGGGCTGGCTCTCAGTCCCCGCCTCGCCCCCCTGCGATGGGGGTCCTAAGAGCCAGGGGCAGAGGGGCTGGCTCTCAGTCCGCGCCTCGCCCCCCTGCGATGGGGGTCCCTAAGAGCCAGGGGGGCAGAGGGGCTGGCCTCAGTCCCAAATTGTCCCGTCCCAAGGCAGAACCCGGAGATCAGCAAGAGGAATGATGGAAACCCAAGCCATCAGGGCCTGAACCCAAGAGCCAGGGGCAGAGGGGCTGGCTCTCAGTCCCCGCCGAGCCTCGCCCCCCTGCTATGGGGGTCCTAAGAGCCCGGGGGGCAGAGGGGCTGGCTCTCAGTCCCTCGCCCCCCTGCGATGGGGGTCCTAAGAGCCAGGAGCCTGTCCCTCACTGGGGCCATGGGGTCCCATTGCCCCCCCCCCCCCCCCCCCATGCATGGGGGTCCCAAGAGCCAGGGGCAGAGGGGCTGGCTCTCAGTCCCCGCCTGTGAGCCTCGCCCCCCTGCGATGGGGTCCCAAGAGCCAGGGGCAGAGGGGCTGGCTCTCAGTCCCCGCCTGTGAGGCGCCTGCGCCCCCTGCGATGGGGTCCTAAGAGCCAGGGGCAGAGGGGCTGGCTCTCAGTCCCCGCCTGCGCCCCCTGCGATGGGGTCCCTAAAACCAGGGGGGCAGAGGGGCTGGCTCTCAGTCCCTCGCCCCCTGCGATGGGGTCCCAAGAGCCAGGGGCAGAGGGGCTGGCTCTCAGTCCCCGCCTGTGAGGCGCCTGCCCCCCCTGCGATGGGGGTCCTAAGAGCCAGGGGCAGAGGGGCTGGCTCTCAGTCCCTCGCCCCCTGCGATGGGGTCCCAAGAGCCAGGGGCAGGGGCTGGCTCTCGGTCCCCGCCTCGCGGGGGCGCCTCGCCCCCTGCGATGGGGTCCCAAGAGCCAGGGGCAGAGGCTGGCTCTCAGTCCCGCCTGCGCCCCCTGCGATGGGGTCCCAAGAGCCAGGGGCAGAGGCTGGCTCTCGGTCCCGCCTGCGCCCCCTGCGATGGGGTCCCAAGAGCCAGGGGCAGAGAGGCTGGCTCTCAGTCCCGCCTGCGCCCCCTGCGATGGGGGTCCTAAGAGCCAGGGGGCAGAGGCTGGCTCTCAGTCCCGCCTGCGCCCCCTGCGATGGGGGTCCCTAAGAGCCAGGGGGCAGAGGGGCTGGCTCAGTCCCGCCTCGCGGGGGCGCCTCGCCCCCTGCGATGGGGTCCTAAAACCAGGGGGGGCAGGGGCTGGCTCTCGGTCCCGCCTCGCGGGGGCGCCTCGCCCCCTGCGATGGGGTCCTAAAACCAGGGGCAGAGGGCTGGCTCTCAGTCCCGCCTGTGAGGCGCCTGCGCCCCCTGCGATGGGGGTCCCTAAAACCAGGGGCAGAGGGCTGGCTCTCAGTCCCGCCTGTGAGGCGCCTGCGCCCCCTGCGATGGGGTCCTAAGAGCCAGGGGCAGGGGCTGGCTCTCAGTCCCGCCTGCATGAGGCGCCTGCGCCCCCTGCGATGGGGGTCCTAAGAGCCAGGGGGGCAGAGGGGCTGGCTCTCAGTCCCGCCTGTGAGGCGCCTGCGCCCCCTGCGATGGGGGTCCCTAAGAGCCAGGGGGGCAGAGGGCTGGCTCTCAGTCCCGCCTGTGAGGCGCCTGCGCCCCCTGCGATGGGGGTCCCCTAAGAGCCAGGGGGCAGAGGGCTGGCTCTCAGTCCCGCCTCGCGGGGGGCGCCTCGCCCCCCTGCGATGGGGGTCCTAAGAGCCAGGGGGGCAGAGGGGCTGGCTCTCAGTCCCCGCCTGTGAGGCGCCTGCGCCCCCTGCGATGGGGTCTAAGAGCCAGGGGGCAGAGGGGCTGGCTCTCAGTCCCGCCTGTGAGGCGCCTGCGCCCCCCCTGCTCATACCATATTAGGAAATATATCACAGAGTGGGTATACACCTCCTGCGATATGGGGGGCAATATCATCTTGTCTTCTTCTGGAGAGTAGGAACAATATCACCCGCGGGTTTGTACACTGCGATATTGGGGTAATATCCAGCGATCTCTGCCTTGGAATTTCCGTGGATGTTGGAATCATGTCCCTGGGTGGCTGTACACCTCCTGCTCCTGTCGGTCATCGGCGTCCTCTCCTTCACACAGCCGTTGGGAACAATGTCCTGGCCGTGGGTGTACGCACTGCTTAGATATTGGGAGTGATATCACCCTTCCCCTCCCCCCCCCGGATATTAGGAACAATATCACCGAAGGGGTGTACACTTCCTGACATCCTGGGAGTGCGGATTCTCTTCTTCCGGTATTCTGAGCAATATCACCAGGTGGATGTACCCCCACTGCTCTATTGGGAGGACGTCATCCTCCACCCCCTGGAGATTCTATTCACATCAATATCGGCAGGTGGGTGTACACCTGTTGCCATATTGAAAGTAATACCATGCTCTCTCCCTCCTGGGCGTTGGGAACACTTTACTTGGGTAAGGAGTACACCCACTAGGTATTAGGAACCATATTAGTATTACTTATTTACTTTCG
>JAKGGE010002827.1:0-28318 GCA_023748175.1 Hoolock leuconedys | reverse complement strand
TGAGCAATATCGCCAGGTGGATGTACCCCACTGCTCTATTGGGAGGAGCGTCATCCTCCCACCCCCCTGGAGATTTAGCCACATCAATATGGGCGGGTGGGTGTACGCCACTGTTGCCATATTGAAAGTAATACCATGCTCTCTCCCTCCTGGGCGTTGGGAACACTTTACTTGGGTAAGGAGTACACCCACTAGGTATTAGGAACCATATTAGTATTACTTATTTACTTTCGTTTGTGATTCGCACCTAATGCTGAATGAGGAGTTAATGGGTGCAGGAAATCAATTACGGCACATGGATACATATGTAACAAACCTGCACATTGTGCACATGTACCAAAACCCAAAGTATACAAAACAAACAAACAAACAAACAAAAAAAAAAAAAAAGAAAAAAAAAAAAACAGAGAGAGAGAGACTGGTTTCACCATGTTGCCCAGGCCAGTCTGGAACTCCTAGGCTGCAGTGATCCCATAGGCTGCAGTGATCCAATCACTGCTGCCCAAAGGCTTGGGATCACAACCGTGTCACCATGCCAGGCCAATGTATTCCTTTCTGATTAATACATTGGGCCTGGGGCAGTGGCTCACACCTGCAATCCCAGCACCGGAGGCCTAGGTGGGGCGGATCACCTGATGTCGGGAGCTCCAGGCCAGCTGGACCAACATGGAGAGAACCGTCTCTACCCTAAAAAAAAAAAATAGCCGGGCATTAACCGCACACCAGCAGTTGCAGACACTCCGGAGGGTGAGGCAGGAGAACCACCCAAACCCTCGGTATGGAAGACACGGGGTGTCAGGACTGCACCACTGCATTCCAGCCTGGGCAACAAGAGCTGCAAAATTCCACCCTAAAAAAAAAAAAAAAAAAGAGAGAGAGAGAGACTGGTTTCACCATGTTTCCCAGGCCAGTCTGGAACTCCTAGGCTCCAGTGATCCACCCACGCTTGGTTGCCCAAAGGCTGGGGATCACCAGCGTGAGCGACCACGCCTGGCCAATGTATTCCTTTCTGATTAATACATTGGGCCTGGGGCAGTGGCTCACACCTGCAATCCCAGCACCCCGGGAGGCCTAGGCGGACAGATCACCAGATGTCGGGAGCTCCAGGCCAGCCGGACCAACATGGAGAAACCCCGTCTCTACCCAAAAAAAAAAAAAAAATTAGCCGGGCATTACAGCTCACACCTGCAATCCCGGCCACTAGGGAGGCTTAGGGAGGAGAACCACACAAACTAGGGAGGCAGAGACTATGGCAGGCCGAGACTGGGCCACTGCATTCCAGCCTGGGCAACAAGAGCGAAATTCCGCCCTAAAAAAAAAAAGAGAGAGAGAGAGACTGGTTTCACCATGTTGTCCAGGCCAGTCTGCCACTCCTAGGCCCAAGGCATCCCCTGCGCTTGGCTGTCCAAGGTCCTGAGACTACAAGCGTGAGCCACCATGCCAGGCCAATGTATTCCTTTCTGATTAATACATTGGGCCTGGGGCAGTGGCTCACACCTGCAATCCCAGCACCCCAGAGGCTCAGGTGGCAGATCACCAGATGTCGGGAGCTCCAGGCCAGTCGGACCAACCTGCAGAAACCCCGTCTCTACACACACACACACACACACACAAATTAGCAGGGCATTATGATTCACACCTGCAATCCCAGCCATTCAGGAGGCTGAGGCAGGAGAACCACCCAAACCCGGGAGGTGGAGGCCACAGCGGGTCGAGACTGCATCACTGCATTCCAGCCTCGGCAAAAAAAGGGAAATTACACCCTAAGAAAAAAAAAAAGAGAGGGAGAAACCGGTTTCACCATGTTGCCCAGGCCAGTCTGGAACTCCTAGGCTCCAGTGATCCACTGTGCTCAGTCAGCCCAAGGTCCTGGGATCTGCTGAAGCGCCAACCACCACACCAGGCCAATCTATTTCTTCTGATTATCACACTGGCCTGGGGCAGTGGCTCACACCTGAAATCCCAGCAGCCTGGGAGGCCTAGGCCGGGGTATCACCCGATGTTGGGAGGTCCAGGCCAGCCGGACCAACGTGGAGAAACCCCGTCACTACGCAGGAAAAAAAAAAAAAAATTAGCTGCACGTTATGGCTCACACCTGCAATCGCAGCCGCATGGGAGGCTGAGGCAGGAGAACCACCCAAACCTGGGAGGCGGAGGCCACGGCGGGCCAAAACCGAGCCACTGCATTCCAGCCTGGGCAACAAGAGCGAAATTCAGCCCTAAAAAAAAAAAAGAGAGAGAGAGAGATCGGTTTCACCATGTTGCCCAGGCCAGTCTGAACTCCTAGGCCCTCGTGACCTCACAGGCATGGCCACGCCCAAGATCCTGAGACTATAAGCGTGACCCACCACGCCAGGCCAATCTATTGCTTTCTGATTAATAAATTGCGCCGGGCTCGGTGGTTCACACCGGCAATCCCAGCAACCCGGGAGGCTTAGGGGGGCAGAGCACCAGAGGTCCGGAGCTCCAGGCCAGCCAGATCAAAATGGAGAAACCCCGACTCTACTCAAAAAAAAAAAAAAAAAAAAAAAATTAGCAGGGCATTATGGCTCCCACCTACAATCCCAGCACTCGGGACGCCAAGGCAGCAGAACCACCCGAACCCAGGGGGTGGAGGCCACGGTGGGCCGAGACTGCAAATTCTGCCCTAAGGAAAAAAAAAGAGAGAGAGACCGGTTTCACCATGTTGCCCAGGCCAGTCTGGAACTCCTAGGCTCCAGTAATCCAACGCGGCTCAGTCAGTCTAGCTGTCCTGGGACTACAAGCGTGAGCCACCACGCCAGGCCAATGTATTCCTTTTTGATTAATACATTGGGCCTGGCACGGTAGCTCATGCCTGCAATCCCAGCACCCCAGAGGCCTAGGCGGGCGGATCACCGGAGGTGGGAAGCTCCAGGTCAGCCAGACAAATATGGAGAAACCCCATCTCTACCCCCCCAAAAAAAAAAAAATTTAGCAGGGCATTATGGCTCACACCTGCCATCCCAGCCATTCAGGAGGCTGAGGGAAGAGAACCACCCAAACCTGGGAGGTGGAGGGCTACGGGCGGGCTGAAACCATGCCACCGCCTTCCAGCTCAAAACAAGCATGCACCGCCTCAAAAAAAAAAAAATAAGAGAGAGATAGAGACTGGTTTCACCATGTTGCCCAGGCCAGTCTGAACTCCTAGGGTTCGTGCTCCCCCGTGGCCGTCCAAGATCCTGAGACTACAAGTGTGAGCCAACACTCCAGGCCAATCTATTGCTTTCTGATTAATAAATTGGGCCAGGCACGGTGGCTCACACCTGCATTCCCAGCACCCCGGGAGGCCTAGGAGGGTGGATCACCAGAGGTCGGGAGCTCCAGGCCATCCAGACAAACATGGAGAAACCCCATCTTTACCCCCCCAAAAAAAAAAAAAATTAGCTGGGCATTATGGCTCACACCTGTAATCACAGCCACTCGGAACGCTTAGGGAGGAGAACCATCCAAACTAGGGAGGCACAGGCCATGACAGGCTGAGACTGGGCCACTGCATTCCAGCCAGGGCAACAAGAGCGAAATTCCGCCCTAAAGTAAAAAAGACAGAGACACAGAGAGAGAGAGACCGGTTTCACCATGTTGCCCAAGCCTGTTTGCAATTCCTAGCCGCAAGGGATCCTCCCAGCTTGGTCCTCCAACGTCCTGAGACTACAAGCATGAGCCACCATGCCAGGCCAATGTATTCCATTCTGATTAATAAATTGGGCCAGGCGCGGTGGTCACACCTGCAATCCCAGCACCCCGGGAGGCCCAGGCGGGCAGATCACCAGATGTCGGGAGCTCCAGGCCAGCCGGACCAAAATGGAGAAACCCCGTCTCTACTCAAAAAAAAAAAAAAAAAAAAAAAAAAAAATTAGCTGGGCATTATGGCTCACACCTGTAATCACAGCCACCCAGGAGGCTGAGGAAGGAGAACCACCAAAACCTGGGAGGCGGAGGCCATGGCGGGCCGAGACTTTATCACTGCATTCCAGCCTGGGCAACAAGAGCAAAATTCCACCCTAAAAAAAAAAAAAAAGAGACAGAGAGAGAGAGACCGCTTTCACCATGTTGCCCAGGCCAGTCTGGAACTCCTAGGTTCCACGATCTACCTGCGGCTCCGGCTGTCCCAAGTCTTGGGATCACAAGCGTGAGCCACCACACCAGGCCGATCTATTCCTTTTTGATTAATAAATTGGGCCAGGGCGGTGGCTCACGCCTGCAATCCCAGCACCCCGGGAGGCCAAGGCGGGCAGATCACCAGAGGTCGGGAGCTCCAGGCCATCCAGACAAATATGGAGAAACCCCATCTCTACTCAAAGAAAAAAAAAATTGTAGGGCATTATGGCTCCTACTTGCAATCACAGCCACTCAGGAGGCTGAGGAAGGAGAACCACCCAAACCCGCGAGGTGGAGGCTACGGCGGGCCGAGACCAAGTCACTGCATTCCAGCCTGGGGAACAAGAGCAAAATTCCACCCTAAAAAAGAGAGAGAGAGAGAGAGAGAGGGACTGGTTTCACCCTGTTGCCTAGGCCAGTCTGGAACTCCTAGGCTCCAGTGATTCCCAGCGCTCAGACGTCCATGATCCTGAGACCACAAGTGTGAGCCACCACGCCAGGCCGATCTATTCCTTTCTGATTAATAAATTGGGCCTGGCACTGTGGCTCACGCCTGCAATCCCAGAACCCTGGGAGGCCCAGGCGGGCAGATCACCAGATGTCGGGAGCTCCAGGCCAGCCGGACCAACATGGAGAAACCCCATCTCTACTCAAAGAAAAAAAAAAAAAGAGAGAGAGAGAGAGACTGAAAAGTTTCACCATGTTGCCCAGGCCAGTCTGGAACTCCTAGGCTCCAGTGATCCACCGGCTTGGCCGCCCAAGGTCCTGGGACTACAAGTGTGAACCATCATGCCAGGCCAATGTATTCCTTTCTGATTAATAAATTGGGCCTCGCGCTGTGGCTCACGCCTGCAATCCCAGCAGCCCTGGAGGCCTAGGCGGGCGGATCACCTGAGGTCGGTAGCTCCAGGCCAGCCGGACCAACATGGAGAAACCCCGTCTCTACCACCCCAAAAAAAAAAAAAATTTGCAGGGCATTATGGCTCCAACTTTCAATCGCGGCCACATCAGGAGGCTGAGGGAAGAGAACCACCCAAACCTGGGAGGTTGAGGCCAGGGCGGGCTGAAACCATGCCACTGCCTTCCAGCCTGGGAAACAAGAGCAAAATTCAGCCCTGAAAAAAAAAAAGAGAGAGATAGAGACTGGTTTCACCATGTCGCCCAGGCCAGTCTGGAGCTCCTAGGCTCTGGTGATCCCCCCACGTGGCCGTCCAAGATCCTGAGACTACAAGTGTGAGCCAACACTCCAGGCCACCCATTGCTTCTGATTAATAAATTGGGCCAGGCACGGTGGCTCACACCTGCATTCCCAGCACCCCGGGAGGCCTAGGAGGGTGGATCACCAAAAGGTCGGGACTTCCAGGCCATCCAGACAAACATGGAGAAACCCCATCACTACGCCAAAAAAAAAAAAAAACTAGCTTTGCATTATGGTTCCCATCTGCAATCACAGCCACTCGGGACGCTTAGGGAGGAGAGCCATCCAAACTAGGGAGGCAGAGGCCATGACGGGCTGAAACTGGGCCACTGCATTCCAGCCAGGGCAACAAGAGCGAAATTCCGCCCTAAATTAAAAAAGACAAAAGAGACAGAGAGAGAGAGAGACCGGTTTCACCATGTTGCTCAGGCCAGTCTGGAACTCCTAGGCTGAAGGGATCACTGCCGGGCTGTCCAACGTCCTGAGACTACAAGCATGAGCCACCATGCCAGGCCAATGTATTCCATTCTGATTAATAAAGTGGGCCAGGTGCGGTGGCTCACGCCTGCAATCCCAGCAGCCCTGGAGGCCTAGGCGGGAGGATCACCCGAGGTCAGGAGCTCCAGGCCAGCCGGACCAACATGGAGAAACCCCATCTCTACCCAAAAAAAAAGAAAAAAAAAAGAAGAAAAAAATATTAGCCAGGCATTATGGCTCACAACTCCAATTGCAGCCAACCAGGAGGCTGAGGAAGGAGAACCACCCAAAACCTGGGAGGGGAGGCCATGGCGGGCCGAGACTTTACCACTGCATTCCAGCCTGGGCAACAAGAGCGAAATTCCACCCTAAAAAAAAAAAGAGACAGAGAGAGAGAGACCGCTTTCACCATGTTGCCCAGGCCAGTCTGGAACTCCTAGGTTCCAATGATCTACCGTGCTCGGCTGTCCCAAGTCTTGGGATCCTGGCGTGGCTCCTACATGAGCGATCTATTCCTTTCTGATTAATAAAGTGGGTCGGGCACGGTGGCTCACGGCTGCAATCCCAGCATCCCGGGTCCTAGGTGGGCAGATCACCAGAGGTTGGGAGCTCCAGATCAGCCGGACCAACATGGAGAAACCCCGTCTCTACTCAAAGAAAAAAGAAAGAAGAAAAAATATTAGCCAGGCATCATGGCTCACACCTGCAATCCCAGCCACTCGGGACGCTGAGGAAGGAGAACCACCCAAACCCGGGAGGTGGAGGCCACGGCAGGCCAAGACCGCACCACTGCATTCCAGCCTGGGCAACAAGAGCGAAATTCCACCTAAAAAAAAAAAAAAGAGAGAGAGAGAGAGAGAGACCGGTTTCACCACGTTGCTCAGGCCAGTCTGGAACTCCTAGGCTGAAGGGATCACTCGCGCTCGGCTGTCCGAGGTCCTGAGACTACAAGAGTGAGCCAGGACGAGCGGCCTTCCTATTCCTTTCTGTTAATAAAGTGGGCCAGGCGCGGTGGCTCACGCCTGCAATCCTAGCACCTTGAGAGGCCTAGGCAGGTGGATCACCGAGGTCGGGAGCTCCAGGCCAGGCGGACCGAACATGGAAAAACCCCGTCTCTACCCAAAAAAAAAAAAAAAAAAAAAAGAAATTAGCCAGGCATTATGGCTCACAACTCCAATTGCAGCCAACCGGGAGGCTGAGGAAGGAGAACCACCCAAACCTGGGAGGTGGAGGCCATGGCGGGCCGAGACTTTATCACTGCATTCCAGCCTGGGCAACAAGAGCGAAATTCCACCCTAAAAAAAAAAAGAGACAGAGAGAGAGAGAGACCGCTTTCACCATGTTGCCCAGGCCAGTCTGGAACTCCTAGGTTCCAATGATCTACCGTGCTCGGCTGTCCCAAGTCTTGGGATCACAAGCGTGAGCCACCACGCCAGGCCGATCTATTCCTTTCTGATTAATAAAGTGGGTCGGGCACGGTGGCTCACGGCTGCAATCCCAGCATCCCGGGTCCTAGGTGGGCAGATCACCAGAGGTTGGGAGCTCCAGATCAGCCGGACCAACATGGAGAAACCCCGTCTCAACCCAAAGAAAAAAAAAAATTAGCCGGGCATCATGGCTCACACCTGCAATCCCAGCCACTCAGGAGGCTGAGGAATGAGAACCACCCAAACCCAGGAGGTGGAGGCCAAAGGGGGCTGAGACTGCACCACTGCATTCCAGCCTGGGCAACAAGAGCCAAATTCTGACCTAAGAAAAAAAAAAAAAAACGAGAGAGAGAGAGACCGGTTTCACCATGTTGCCCAGGCACAGTCTGGAACTCCTAGGCTGAAGGACTACCGCTACTGGCCGTCCAAGGTCCTGAGACTACAAGAGTGAGCCAGGACGACCGGCCCATCTATTCCTTTCTGATTAATAAAGTGGGCCAGGCGCGGTGGCTCACGCCTGCAATCCTAGCACCTTGAGAGGCCCAGGCAGGCGGATCACCAGAGGTTGGGAGCTCCAGGCCATCTGGACCAACATGGAGAAACCCCAGTCTCAACCCAAAAAAAAAAAAAAAAAGAAATTAGCCGGGCATCATGGCTCACAACTGCAATCCCAGCCACTCAGGAGGCTGAGGCAGGAGAACCACCCAAATCCCGGGAGGCGGAGGCCAAAGCGGGCCGAGACTGCACCACTGCATTCCAGCCTGGGCAACAAGAGCGAAATTCCGACCTAAGAAAAAAAAAAAGAGAGAGAGAGAGAGACCAGTTTCACCATGTTGCCCAGGCCAGTCTGGAACTCCTGGGCTCAAGGGATCCCCACGCTCGGCCGTCCAAGGTCCTGAGACTACAAGCGTGAGCCACCACGCCAGGCCGATGTATTCCATTCTGATTACCAAACTGGGCCGGGTGTGGTGGCTCATGCCTGCAATCCCAGCACCTTGAGAGGCCTAGGCAGGTGGATCACCGAGGTCGGGAGCTCCAGGCCAGCCGGAACAAAATGGAGAAAGCCCATCTCTAGCCAAGAAAAAAAAAAAAAAATTATGGCACCCACCTACAATCCTACCCACTCGGGATGCTGAGGCAGCAGAACCACCCAAACCCAGGAGGTGGAGGCCACAGCGGGCCGAGACCGCGTCACTTCACTCCAGCCTGTGCAACAAGAGCGAAATTCCGACCTAAGAAAAAAAAAAAAAAAAAAAAAAAAAAAAAAAAAAGAGAGAGAGAGACCAGTTTCACCATGTTGCCCAGGCCAGTCTGGAACTCCTGGGCTCCAGGGATCCACCACGCTCGGCCGTCCAAGGTCCTGAGACTACAAGCGTGAGCCACCACGCCAGGCCGATGTATTCCATTCTGATTACCAAACTGGGCCGGGTGTGGTGGCTCATGCCTGCAATCCCAGCACCTTGAGAGGCCTAGGCAGGTGGATCACCGAGGTCGGGAGCTCCAGGCCAGCCGACAAAATGGAGAAACCCCGTCTATACTCAAAGAAAAAAAAAAAAAAAAAAAAAAAAAAAATTAGCTGGGCATTATAGCTCCCACCTACAATCCCAGCCACTGGGAGGCTGAGGGAGGAGAACCACCCAAACCCAGGAGGTGGAGGCCACAGCGGGCCGAGACTGCCACTGCATTCCAGCCTGGGCAACAAGAGCGAAATTCCGCCCTAAAAAAAAAAAAAAAAAAAGAGGGACAGAGAGAGAGAGACCAGTTTCACCATGTTGCCCAGGCATGTCTGGAACTCCTAAGCTCAAGGGATCGCCCGCACTGGGCCTTCCAAAGTCCTGAGACTACAAGCATGAGCCACCACGCCAGCCTGATGTATTCCATTCTGATTACCAAATGGGGCCGGGTGTGGTGGCTCTCGCCTGCAATCCCAGCACCCCGGGAGGCCTAGGCGGGTGGATCATCCGAGGTCGGGAGCTCCAGGCCAGCCAGACCAACATGGAGAAACCCCGACTGTACCCCACGCAAAAAAAAAAATTAGCCCGGCATTATATCTCACACCTGCAATCCCAGCCACTCGGGAGGCTGAGGAAGGAGAACCACCGAAACCCTGGAGGTGGAGGACATGGCGGGCCGCGTCCCTGCCACTGCATTCCAGCCTGGGCAAATAAATACAAATTCACTCTAAAAAAAAAAAAGAAAAAAAAAAAAACAAAAGAGAGAGAGACCGGTTTCACCATGTTGCTCAGGCCAGTCTGGAACTCCTAGGCTCCAGTGATCCACCGGGCTTGGCCGTCCAAGGTCCTGGGACTACCAGTGTGAGCCACCATGCTGGGCGATCTATTCCTTTCTGATTAATCAACTGGGCCTGGCATGGTGGTTCACGCCTGCAATCCCAACACCTTGAGAGGCCTAGGCAGGTGGATCACCGAGGTCGGGAGCTCCAGGCGAGCCGGACCAACATTGAGAAACTCCGTCTTTAACCAAAAACAAAAACAAAAACAAAAAATTAGCCGGGCATTATATCTCACACTGCAACCCAGCCACTGGGAGGCTGAGGAGGAAAACCACCCAAACTAGGGAGGCAGAGGCCATGGCCAAGACTGGGCCACTGCATTCAAGCCTGGGCAACAAAGAGAAATTCTGCCCTAAAAAAAAAAAAAAAAAAAGAGGGAGAGAGAGAGAGAGACCAGTTTCACCATGTTGCCCAGGCATGTCTGGAACTCCTAAGCTCAAGGGATCGCCCGCACTGGGCCTTCCAAAGTCCTGAGACTACAAGCATGAGCCACCACGCCAGCCTGATGTATTCCATTCTGATTACCAAATGGGGCCGGGTGTGGTGGCTCTCGCCTGCAATCCCAGCACCCCGGGAGGCCTAGGCGGGTGGATCATCCGAGGTCGAGAGCTCCAGGCCAGCCAGACCAACATGGAGAAACCCCGTCTCTACTCCAAAAAAAAAAAAAATTAGCTGGGCATTATGGCTCACAACTGCAATCCCAGCCACTTGGGAGGCTGAGGCAGGAAAACCACCCAAACTAGGGAGGCAGAGGCCATGGCCAAGACTGGGCCACTGCATTCCAGCCTGGGCAACAACAGCGAAATTCCGCCCTAAAAAAAAAGAAAAAAAAAAAAAAACAAAGAGAGAGAGAGACCGGTTTCACCATGTTGCTCAGGCCAGTCTGGAACTCCTAGGCTCCAGTGATCCACCGGGCTTGGCCGTCCAAGGTCCTGGGACTACCAGTGTGAGCCACCGCGCCAGGCTGATTTATTCCTTTCTGATTAATCAACTGGGCCTGGCATGGTGGCTCACGCCTGCAATCCTAAGGGCGCGGGAGGCCTGGTGGGGCGGATCACCCAAGGTCAGCAGTTCCAGGCCTGCCAGACCAACACGGAGAAACCCCGTCTCTACACACACACACACACACAAATTAGCAGGCATTATGACTCACACCTGCAATCCCAGGCACTCGGGAGGCTGAGGAAGGAGGAGAACCATCCAAACTAGGGAGGCAGAGGCCATGGCCAAGACTGGGCCACTGCATTCAAGCCTGGGGAACAGGAGCAAAAATTCCACCCCAAAAAAAAAAAAAGAGAGAGAGAGAGAGAGAGAGAGAGAGAGAGACCGGTTTCACCCTGTTGCCTAGGCCAGTCTGGAACTCCTAGGCTCCAGTGATTCCCCAGCGCTCAGACGTCCATGATCCTGAGACCACAAGCGTGAGCCACCATGCTGGGCTTCCATCTATTCCTTTCTGATTAATAAATTGGGCCTGGCGCGGTGGCTCACACCTGCAATCCCAGAACCCTGGGAGGCCCAGGCGGGCAGATCACCAGATGTCGGGAGCTCCAGGCCAGCCGGACCAACATGGAGAAACCCCGTCACTACCCAAAAGAAAAAAAAATTAGCTGGGCATTACAGCTCAAACCTTCAATCCCAGCCACTGGGGAGGCTTACGGAGGAGAACCATCCAAACTAGGGAGGCAGAGGCCATGGCAGGCCGAGACTGGGCCACTGCATTCCAGCCAGGGCAACAAGAGTGAAATTCCGCCCTAAAATAAAAAACAGAGAGAGAGAGAGAGAGACACCGGTTTCACCATGTTGCCCAGGCCAGTCTGCCACTCCTAGGCTCAAGGCATCCCCCGCGCTCGGCCGTCCAAGGTCCTGAGACTACGAGCGTGAGCCACCATAACAGGCCGATGTTTTCCATTCTGATTACCAAATTGGGCTGGGTACGGTGGCTCATGCCTGCAATCCCAGCACCGCGGAGGCCTAGTGGGGCAGACGGATGCACCTGAGGTCGGGAGCTCCAGGCCAGCCGGAACAACCTGCAGAAACCCCGTCTCTACACACACACACACACACACAAATTAGCAGGGCATTATGACTCACACCTGCAATCCCAGCACCATGGGAGGCCTAGTGGGGCAGATCACCAGAGGTCGGGAGCCCAGGCCAGGTGGACCAAATGGAGAAACCCCATCTCTACTCAAAAAAAAAAAAAAAAAAAAGTGAAATTACACCCTAAGAAAAAAAAAGAGAGAGGGAGAAACCGGTTTCACCATGTTGCCCAGGCCAGTCGGGAAGTCTCAGGTTCCAGTGATCCACTGCGCTCAGCCGTCCAACGTCCTGGGACTACAAGTGTCAACCACCAAACCAGGCCAATCTATTTCTTTCTGATTAATACATTGGGCCTGGGGCAGTGGCTCACACCTGAAATCCCAGCAACCCAGGAGGCCTAGGCCGGGGTATCAGCTGATATTGGGAGGTCCAGGCCAGCCGGACCAACGTGGAGAAACCCCATCTCTACGCAGGAAAAAAAAAAAAAATTAGCCGCACGTTATGGCTCACACCTGCAATCGCAGCCGCATGGGAGGCTGAGGCAGGAGAACGACCCAAACCTGGGAGGCGGAGGCCACGGTGGGCCAAAACCGAGCCACTGCATTCCAGCCTGGGCAACGACAGTGAAATTACGCCCTAGGAAAAAATTGAGAGAGATAGATACCGGTTTCACCATGTTGCCCAGGCCAGCCTGGAACTCCTAGGCTCCAGTAATCCACCGGCTCGGCCGGCTCAAGGTCCTGAGACTACAAGCGTGAGCCACCACGCCGGGCCGATCTATTTCGTTCTGATTAATACATTGGGCCTGGGCTGCGGTGGCTCACAACTGCAATCCCAGCACCATGGGAGGCCTAGTGGGGCAGATCACCAGAGGTTGGAAGCTCCAGGCAATCCAGACAAACATGGAGAAACCCCATCTCTACCCAAAAAAAGAAAAAAAGAAGAAGAAAATAGTAGGCATTATGGCTCACACCTGCAATCCCAGCAGCTCCTGGAGGCCTAGGTGGTCGGATCACCAGATGTCGGGAGCCCCAGGCCAGCTGGACCAACATGGAGAAACCCCATCTCTACTCAAAGAAAAAAAAAAAAATTTGCAGGGCATTATGGCTCACACCTGCATTGTCAGCACCCCTGGAGGCCTAGGAGGGTGGATCACCAGAGGTTGGAAGCTCCAGGCAATCCAGACAAACATGGAGAAACCCCATCTCTACCCCCCCCAAAAAAAAAAATTAGCTGGGCATTATGGCTCACACCTGCAATCACAGCCACTCTGGACGCTTAGGGAGGAGAACCATCCAAACTAGGGAGGCAGAGGCCATGACGGGCTGAGACTGGGCCACTGCATTCCAGCCAGGGCAACAAGAGCGAAATTCCGCCCTAAAGTAAAAAAGACAGAGACAGAGAGAGAGAAAGAGAGAGAGACCGGTTTCACCATGTTTGCCCCAAACCTGCTTGCAGTTCCCTGGCCATGAGGTCCTTCAGGAAGCTTGGTGGATCCAGATCCTGAGACTACAAGCGTGAGCCACCATGCCAGGGCAATGTATTCCATTCTGATTAATAAAGTGGGCCAGCGTGGTGGCTCACGCCTGCAAACCCAGCACCCCGGAGGCCTAGGCGAGCAGATCACCGGAGGTCGGGATCTCCAGGCCAGCTGGACCAACATGGAGAAACCCCATCTCTACTCAAAGAAAAAAAAAAAAAGAAAAAAAGAAGAAAAAATATTAGCCAGGCATTATGGCTCCAACTTGCAATGGCAGCCACATCAGGAGGCTGAGGAAGGAGAACCACCCAAACCCAGGAGGCGGAGGCCATGGCTGGCCGAGACTTTATCACTGCATTCCAGCCTGGGCAACAAGAGCGAAATTCCACCCTAAAAAAAAAAAGAGACAGAGAGAGAGAGAGACCGGTTTCACCATGTTGCCCAGGCCAGTCTGGAACTCCTAGGCTCCGGTGACCCCCCGAGCATGGCCGTCCAATATCCTGAGACTACAAGTGTGACCCACCACGCCAGGCCAATCTATTGCTTTCTGATTAATAAATTGGGCTGCGCTCGGTGGTTCACACCTGCAATCCCAGCACCATGGGAGGCCTAGTGGGGCAGATCACCAGAGGTCGGGAGCTCCAGGCCAGCTGGACCAACATGGAGAGAACCCCATCTCTACTCAAAGAAAAAAAAAAAAAAATTAGCCGGGCATCATGGCTCACACCTGCAATCCCAGCACTCCGGGAGGCCCAGGCGGGCGGATCACCAGATGTCGAGAGCCCCAGGCCAGCTGGACCAACATGGAGAAACCCCATCTCTACCCAAAAAAAGAAAAAAAAAGAGAGAGAGAGACCGGTTTCACCATGTTGCCCAGGCCAGTCTGGAACTCCTAGGCTCCAGTAATCCACCGGGCTCGGCCGTCCAAAGTCCTAGGACTACAAGCGTGAGCCAACATGCCAGGCCACTCTATTCTCTTCTGATTAACAAATTGGGCCTGGCACGGTGGCTCATGCCTGCAATCCCATCACCCCAGAGGCCTAGGCGGGCGGACCACCGGAGGTGGGAAGCTTCAGGTCAGCCAGACCAATATGGAGAAACCCCATCTCTACCCCCCAAAAAAAAAAAAAATTTGCAGGGCATTATGGCTCCAACTTGCAATCGCAGCCACATCAGGAGGCTGAGGGAAGAGAACCACCCAAACCTGGGAGGTGGAGGCCACAGGCGGGCTGAGACCGTGCACCACTGCCTTCCAGCCTGGGAAACAAGAGCAAAATTCAGCCCTAAAAAAAAAATAAGAGAGAGATAGAGACTGGTTTCACCATGTCGCCCAGGCCAGTCTGGAATCCCGGCTCCTCGTGATCCTCCTTAATGGGCCGCCCAAGATCCTGAGACTACAAGTGTGAGCCAACACCCAGGCCAATCTATTGCTTTCTGATTAATAAGTTGGGCCAGGCACGGTGGCTCACACCTGCATTGTCAGCACCCCTGGAGGCCTAGGAGGGTGGATCACCAGAGGTTGGAAGCTCCAGGCAATCCAGACAAACATGGAGAAACCCCATCTCTACCCAAAAAAAAAAAAAAAAATTAGCTGGGCATTATGGCTCACATCTGCAATCACAGCCACTCGGGACGCTTAGGGAGGAGAACCATCCAAACTAGGGAGGCAGAGGCCATGACGGGCTGAGACTGGGCCACTGCATTCCAGCCAGGGCAACAAGAGCGAAATTCCGCCCTAAGAAAAAAAAAGAGAGAGAGAGAGAGAGAGACTGGTTTCACCATGTTGCCCAGGCCAGTCTGGAACTCCTAGGCTCAAGGGATCACCCGCACTCGGCCGTCCAAGGTCCTGAGACTACAAGCGTGAGCCACCACACTAGGCCAATGTATTCCATTCTGATTAATAAAGTGGGCCAGGTGCGGTGGCTCACGCCTGCAATCCCAGCAGCCCTGGAGGCCTAGGCGGGAGGATCACCCGAGGTCAGGAGCTCCAGGCCAGCCGGACCAACATGGAGAAACCCCATCTCTACCCAAAAAAAGAAAAAAAAGAAGAAAAAAATATTAGCCAGGCATTATGGCTCACAACTCCAATTGCAGCCACTCGGGAGGCTGAGGAAGGAGAACCACCCAAACCTGGGAGGCGGAGGCCATGGCGGGCCGAGACTTTATCACTGCATTCCAGCCTGGGCAACAAGAGCGAAATTCCACCCTAAAAAAAAAAAGAGACAGAGAGAGAGAGAGACCGCTTTCACCATGTTGCCCAGGCCAGTCTGGAACTCCTAGGTTCCAATGATCTACCGTGCTCGGCTGTCCCAAGTCTTGGGATCACAAGCGTGAGCCACCACGCCAGGCCGATCTATTCCTTTCTGATTAATAAAGTGGGTCGGGCACGGTGGCTCACGGCTGCAATCCCAGCACCCCGGAGGCCTAGGCGGGCAGATCACCAGAGGTTGGGAGCTCCAGATCAGCCGGACCAACATGGAGAAACCCCATCTCTACTCAAAGAAAAAAAAAATTTGCAGGGCATTATGGCTCCTACTTGCAATCACAGCCACTCGGGAGGCTGAGGAAGGAGAACCACCCAAACCCGGGAGGCGGAGGCCATGGCGGGCCGAGACCGCGCCACTGCATTCCAGCCTGGGCAAAAGAGCGAAATTCCGCCCTAAAAAAAAAAAAAGAAAAAAAAAAACAGAGAGAGAGAGAGACCGGTTTCACCATGTTGCCCAGGCCAGTCTGGAACTCCTAGGCTCCGTGATCACCGCGCTTGGCCGTTCAAGGTCCTGAGACTACAAGCATGAGCCACCACGCCAGGCCGATCTATTCCTTTCTGATTAATAATGTGGGTCAGGCACAGTGTCTCACGGCTGCAATCCCAGCACCTTGAGAGGCCTAGGCAGGTGGATCACCGAGGTCGGGAGCTCCAGGCCAGCCGGACCAACATGGAGAAACCCCATCTCTACTCAAAGAAAAAAAAATTTGCAGGGCATTATGGCTCCTACATGCAATCACAGCCACTCGGGATGCTGAGGAAGGAGAACCACACAAACCCAGGAGGCGGAGGCCATGGAGGGCCGAGACCACACCAGCGCATTTCAGCCTGGACAAGAAGAGCAAAACTCCACCCTAAGAGAAAAAACAGAGAGAGAGAGAGAGAGAGACCGGTTTCACCACGTTGCTCAGGCCAGTCTGGAACTCCTAGGCTCAAGGGATCACTCGCGCTCGGCTGTCCAAGGTCCTGAGACTACAAGGGTGAGCCAGGACGACCGGCCCATCTATTCCTTTCTGTTAATAAAGTGGGCCGGGCGCGGTGGCTCACGCCTGCAATCCTAGCACCTTGAGAGGCCTAGGCGGGTGGATCACCGAGGTCGGGAGCTCCAGGCCAGCCGGACCAACATGGAGAAACCCCATCTCTACCCAAAAAAAGAAAAAAAAGAAAAAAAAATTAGCCGGGCATCATGGCTCACACCTGCAATCTCAGCCACTGAGGAGGCTGAGGCAGGAGAACCACCCAAATCCGGGATGTGGAGGCCAAAGCGGGCCGAGACTGCACCACTGCATTCCAGCCTGGGCAACAAGAGCGAAATTCCGACCTAAGAAAAAAAAAAAGAGAGAGAGAGAGAGACCAGTTTCACCATTTTGCCCAGACCAGTCTGGAACTCCTGGGCTCAAGGGATCCCCCACGCTCGGCCGACCAATGTCCTGAGACTACAAGCGTGAGCCACCACGCCAGGCCGATGTATTCCATTCTGATTACCAAACTGGTTCGGGTGTGGTGGCTCATGCCTGCCATCCCAGCACCTTGAGAGGCCTAGGCAGGTGGATCACCGAGGTCGGGAGCTCCAGGCCAGCCGGAACAAAATGGAGAAAGCCCATCTCTAGCCAAGAAAAAAAAAAAAAAAATTAGCAGGGCATTATGGCTCCCACCTACAATCCTAGCCACTTGGGATGCTGAGGCAGCAGAACCACCCAAACCCAGGAGGTGGAGGCCACAGCGGGCCGAGACTGCCACTTCACTCCAGCCTGGGCAACAAGAGCGAAATTCAGCCCTAAAAAAAAAAAAAGAGAGAGAGTCCAGTTTCACCATGTTGCCCAGGCCAGTCTGGTACTCCTAGGCTCCACTGATCCACCAAGCTCGGCCTTCCAAGGTCCTGGGACTACAAGCGTGAGCCACCACGCCAGGCCGATCTATTCCTTTCTGATTAATAAATTGGACCAGGCGCGGAGGCTCACGCCTGCAATCCCAGCACCCTAGGAGGCCTAGGCGGGAGGATCACCCGAGGTCGGGAGCTCCAGGCCAGCCGGACCAACATTGAGAAACTCCGTCTTTAACCAAAAACAAAAACAAAAACAAAAAATTAGCCGGGCATTATATCTCACACCTGCAAACCAAGCCACTCAGGAGGCTGAGGGAGGAGAACCACCCAAACGCAGGAGGCGGCGGCTTCAGAGGGCCGAGACCGTGCCACTGCATTCCAGCCTGGGCAACAAGAGCGAAATTCCTCCCTAAAAACAAAAAAAAAGACAAAGAGAGAGAAAGAGACCGGTTTCACCATGTTGCCCAGGCCAGTCTGGAACTCCTAGGCTCAAGGGATCGCCCACACTGGGCCTTCCAAAGTCCTGAGACTACAAGCATGAGCCACCACGCCAGGCCCATGTATTCCATTCTGATTACTAAATTGGGCCTGTCACGGTGGCTCATGCCTGCCATCCCAGCACCTTGAGAGGCCTAGGCATGTGGATCACCGAGGTCGGGAGCTCCAGGCCTGCCAGACCAACATGGAGAAACCCTGTATCTACACACACACACACACACAAATTAGCCAGGCATTATGTCTCACGTCTGCAATCGCAGGCACTCGGGAGGCTGAGGAAGGAGAACCACCCAAACCCAGGAGGTGGAGGCCAAGGGGCCGAGACTGCACCACAGCATTCCAGCCTGGGGAACAAGAGCGAAATTCCCCCTAAAAAAAAAAAAAAAAAAAAAAACAGAGAGAGAGAGACCGGTTTCACCATGTTGCTCAGGCCAGTCTGGAACTCCTAGGCTCCAGTGATCCACCGGGCTTGGCCGTCCAAGGTCCTGGGACTACCAGTGTGAGCCACCGCGCCAGGCTGAATTATTCCTTTCTGATTAATCAACTGGGCCTGGCATGGTGGCTCACGCCTGCAATCCTAAGGGCGCGGGAGGCCTGGTGGGGCGGATCACCCAAGGTCAGCAGTTCCAGGCCTGCCAGACCAACATGGAGAAACCCTGTTCTACACACACACACACACAAATTAGCCAGGCATTATGGCTCACGTCTGCAATCCCAGGCACTCGGGAGGCTGAGGAAGGAGAACCACCCAAACCCGCGAGGTGGAGGCTACGGCGGGCCGAGACCAAGTCACTGCATTCCAGCCTGGGGAACAAGAGCAAAATTCCACCCTAAAAAAGAGAGAGAGAGAGAGAGAGAGGGACTGGTTTCACCCTGTTGCCTAGGCCAGTCTGGAATTCCTAAGGCTCCAGTGATTCCCAGCGCTCAGACGTCCATGATCCTGAGACCACAAGCGTGAGCCACCACGCCGGGCCGATCTATTTCGTTCTGATTAATACATTGGGCCTGGGGCAGTGGCTCACACCTGAAATCCCAGCAGCCCAGGAGGCCTAGGGCGGGCAGATCACCAGAGGTCGGGAGCTCCAGGCCAGCCGGACCAACATGGAGAAACCCCAAGTCTACTCAAAGAAAAAAAAATTAGCAGGGCATTATGACTCACACCTGCAATCCCAGGCACTCGGGAGGCTGAGGTAGGAGAATCACCCAAACCGAGGAGGCGGGAGGGGCCGGGGCCGAGGACTGCACCACTGCATTCCAGCCTGGGGCCAAGAGCCAAATCTGACCTAAGAAAAAAAAAAAATGAGAGAGAGAGAGACCGGGTTTCACCATGTTGCCCAGGCCAGTCTGGAACTCCTAGGCTCCAGTGATCCACCGGCTTGGCCGCCCAAGGTCCTGAGACTACGAGCGTGAGCCACCATAACAGGCCGATGTTTTCCATTCTGATTACCAAATTGGGCTGGGTACGGTGGCTCATGCCTGCAATCCCAGCACCGCGAGAGGCCTAGGCAGACGGATGCCCCGAGGTCGGGAGCTCCAGGCCAGCCGGACCAACCTGCAGAAACCCCGTCTCTACACACACACACACACACACACACACACACACACACAAATTAGCAGGGCATTATGACTCACACCTGCAATCCCAGCCATTCGGGAGGCTGAGGCAGGAGAACCACCCAAACCCGGGAGGTGGAGGCCACAGCGGGCCGAGAATGCGTCACTGCATTCCAGCCTCGACAAAAAAAGGGAAATTACACCCTAAGAAAAAAAAAGAGAGGGAGAAACCGGTTTCACCATGCCAGGCCAATCTATTTCTTTCTGATTAATACATTGGGCCTGGGGCAGTGGCTCACACCTGCAATCCCAGCCATTCGGGAGGCTGAGGAAGGAGAACCACCAAACCAGGCCAATCTATTTCTTTCTGATTAATACATTGGGCCTGGGGCAGTGGCTCACACCTGAAATCCCAGCAGCCCAGGAGGCCTAGGCAGGAGAACCACCCAAACCTGGGAGGCGGAGGCCACGGCGGGCCAAAACCGAGCCACTGCATTCCAGCCTGGGCAACAAGAGTGAAATTCAGCCCTAAAAAAAAAAAAAAGAGAGAGAGAGAGACCGGTTTCACCATGTTGCCCAGGCCAGTCTGGAACTCCTAGGCTCAAGGGATCGCCTGCACTGGGCCTTCCAAAGTCCTGAGACTACAAGCATGAGCCACCATGCCAGGCCAATCTATTGCTTTCTGATTAATACATTGGGCCTGGGGCGGTGGTTCACACCTGCAATCCCAGCACCCAGGGAGGCCTAGGGGGGCAGATCACCAGAGGTCGGGAGCTCCAGGCCAGCCGGATCAAAATGGAGAAACCCATCTCTACCCAAAAAAAAAAAAAAATTAGCTTTGCATCATGGCTCACATCTGCAATCACAGCCACTCAGGACGCTTAGGGTGGAGAACCATCCAAACTAGGGGAGGCAGAGGCCATGGCAGGCCGAGACTGGGCCACTGCATTCCAGCCAGGGCAACAAAAGTGAAATTCCTGCCCTAGAAAAAAAAAAAATAGAGGGAGAGAGAGAGAGACCAGTTTCACCATGTTGCCCAGGCCAGTCTGGAACTCCTAGGCTCAAGGGATCACCCGCACTGGGCCTTCCAACGTCCTGAGACTACAAGCATGAGCCACCACGCCAGGCCAATCTATTTCTTTCTGATTAATACATTGGGCCTGGGGCAGTGGCTCACACCTGCAATCCCAGCACCGCGAGAGGCCTAGGCAGACGGATGCCCCGAGGTCGGGAGCTCCAGGCCAGCCGGACCAACCTGCAGAAACCCCGTCTCTACACACACACACACACACACACACACACACACAAATTAGCAGGGCATTATGACTCACACCTGCAATCCCAGCCATTCGGGAGGCTGAGGCAGGAGAACCACCCAAACCCGGGAGGTGGAGGCCACAGCGGGCCGAGAATGCGTCACTGCATTCCAGCCTCGACAAAAAAAGTGAAATTACACCCTAAGAAAAAAAAAGAGAGGGAGAAACCGGTTTCACCATGTTGCCCAGGCCAGTCGGGAGGTCTCAGGTTCCAGTGATCCACTGCGCTCAGCCGTACAACGTCCTGGGACTACAAACGTCAACCACCACACCAGGCCAATCTATTTCTTTCTGATTAATACATTGGGCCTGGGGCAGTGGCTCACACCTGAAATCCCAGCAGCCCAGGAGGCCTAGGCCGGGGTATCACCCGATGTTGGGAGGTCCAGGCCAGCCGGACCAACGTGGAGAAACCCCTCACTACGCAGGAAAAAAAAAAAAATTAGCTGCACGTTATGGCTCACACCTGCAATCGCAGCCGCATGGGAGGCTGAGGCAGGAGAACCACCCAAACCTGGGAGGCGGAGGCCACGGCGGGCCAAAACCGAGCCACTGCATTCCAGCCAGGGCAACAAGAGTGAAATTCCGCCCTAAAATAAAAAACAGAGAGAGAGAGAGGTCACCGGTTTCACCATGTTGCCCAGGCCAGTCTGGAACTCCTAGGCTGAAGTGATCGCCCGCACTGGGCCTTCCAAAGTCCTGAGACTACAAGCATGAGCCACCATGCCAGGCCAATCTATTGCTTTCTGATTAATACATTGGGCCTGGGGTCGGTGGTTCACACCTGCAATCCCAGCACCCAGGGAGGCCTAGGGGGGCAGATCACCAGAGGTCGGGAGCTCCAGGCCAGCCGGATCAAAATGGAGAAACCCATCTCTACCCAAAAAAAAAAAAAAAATTAGCTTTGCATCATGGCTCACATCTGCAATCACAGCCACTCAGGACGCTTAGGGTGGAGAACCATCCAAACTAGGGAGGCAGAGGCCATGACGGGCTGAGACCGTGCCACTGCATTCCAGCCTGGGCAACAAGAGTGAAATTCCTCCCTAAAAAAAAAAAAAAGAGGGAGAGAGAGAGAGACCGGTTTCACCATGTTGCCCAGGCCAGTCTGGAACTCCTAGGCTCAAGGGATCGCCCGCACTGGGCCTTCCAAAGTCCTGAGACTACAAGCATGAGCCACCATGCCAGGCCGATGTATTCCATTCTGATTACCAAATTGGGCTGGGCTCGGTGGTTCACACCTGCAATCCCAGCACCCCGGGAGGCCCAGGTGGGCAGATCACCCGAGGTCGGGAGCTCCAGGCCAGCCGGACCAACATGGAGAAACCCATCTCTACACACACACACAAATTAGCCCGGCATTATGGCTCACACCTGCAATCCCAGCCACTCGGGAGGCTGAGGAAGGAGAACCACCCAAACCCTGGAGGTGGAGGACACGGCGGGCCGAGTCCGTGCCACTGCATTCCAGCCAGGGCAACAACAGCGAAATTCCGCCCTAAAAAAAAAAAAAAAAAAAAAAAAACAGAGAGAGAGAGACCGGTTTCACCATGTTGCTCAGGCCAGTCTGGAACTCCTAGGCTCCAGTGATCCACCGGGCTTGGCCGTCCAAGGTCCTGGGACTACAAGTGTGAGCCACCATGCCAGGCTGATTTATTCCTTTCTGATTAATCAACTGGGCCTGGCATGGTGGCTCACGCCTGCAATCCTAAGGGCGCCGGAGGCCTGGTGGGGCGGATCACCCAAGGTCGGGAGTTCCAGGCCTGCCGGACCAACATGGAGAAACCCGGACTCTACACACACACACACACACACACACACAAATTACCCGGGCATTATGGCTCACGTCTGCAATCCCAGGCACTCGGGAGGCTGAGGAAGGAAAACCACCCAAACTCAAGTAGGTGGGAGGCTACGCAGGTCGGTGACCAAGTCACTGCATTCCAGCTGGGGAACAAGAGCAAAATTCCACCCTAAAAAAGAGAGAGAGAGAGAGAGAGAGAGAGAGAGACACTGGTTTCACCATGTTGCCTAGGCCAGTCTTTAACTCCTAGGCTCCAGTGATTCCCAGCACGCAGGCGTCCACGATCCTGAGACCTCAAGTGTGAGCCACCACGCTGGGCCGATCTATTCCCTTCTGATTAATAAATTGGGCCTAACGCGGTGGCTCACACCTGCAATCCCAGAACCCTGGGAGGCCCAGGTAGGCAGATCACCAGATGTCGGGAGCTCCAGGCCAGCCGGACCAACACGGAGAAACCCCGTCACTACCCAAAAGAAAAAAAAAAGTTAGCTGGGCATTACAGCTCAAACCTTCAATCCCAGCCACTGGGGAGGCTTACGGAGGAGAACCATCCAAACTAGGGTGGCAGACGCCATGGCAGGCCGAGACTGGGCCACTGCATTCCAGCCAGGGCAACAAGAGTGAAATTCCGCCCTAAAATAAAAAACAGAGAGAGAGAGAGAGAGACACTGGTTTCACCATGTTGCCCAGGGCAGTCTGCCATTCCTAGGCACAAGGCACTCTCACCGGTCATTCAAGGTCCTGGAGATCAAATGCATGTATCACCGCACAGGCCGAGCGTTTTCCATTCCGATTACCAAATTGGGCTGTGTACGGTGGCTCATGCCTGCAATCCCAGCACCGCGAGAGGCCTAGGCAGACGGATGCCCCGAGGTCGGGAGCTCCAGGCCAGTCGGACCAACTTGCAGAAACCCCGTCTCTATACACACACACACACACACACAAATTAGCAGGGCATTATGACTCACACCTGCAATCCCAGCCGTTCGGGAGGCTGAGGCAGGAGAACCACCCAAACCCGGGATGTGGAGGTTACAGCTGGCCGAGAATGCGTCACTGCATTCCAGCCTCGACAAAAAAAGTGAAATTACACCTTAAGAAAAAAAAAAAAAGAGAGGGAGAAACCGGTTTCACCATGTTGCCCAGGCCAGTCGGGAGGTCTCAGGTTCCAGTGATCCACTGCGCTCAGTCGTCCAAGGTCCTGGGACTACAAGCGTCAACCACCACACCAGGCCAATCTATTTCTTTCTGATTAATACATTGGGCCTGGGGCGGTGGCTCACACCTGCAATCCCAGCACCCCGGGAGGCCTAGGTGGGCAGATCACCAGAGGTCGGGAGCTCCAGGCCAGCCGGATCAAAATGGAGAAACCCCGACTCTACTCAAAAAAAAAAAAAAAAATTAGCTACACGTTATGGCTCACACCTGCAATCGCAGCCGCATGGGAGGCTGAGGCAGGACAACCACCCAAACCTGGGAGGCGGAGGCCACGGCGGGCCAAAACCGAGCCACTGCATTCCAGCCTGGGCAACAAGAGCGAAATTCAGCCCTAAAAGAAAATAAGAGAGAGATAGAGATCGGTTTCACCATGTTGCCCAGGCCAGTCTGGAACTCCTAGGCTCCGGTGACCCCCCGAGCATGGCCGTCCAAGATCCTGAGACTACAAGCGTGACCCACCACGCCAGGCCAATCTATTGCTTTCTGATTAATAAATTGGGCCGGGCTCGGTGGTTCACACCTGCAATCCCAGCACCCCGGGAGGCCTAGGTGGGCAGATCACCAAAGGTCGGGAGCTCCAGGCCAGCCAGATCAAAATGGAGAAACCCAGACTCTACTCAAAAAAAAAAAAAAGAAAATATTAGCAGGGCATTATGGCTCCCACCTACAATCCCAGCACTCGGGACGCCAAGGCAGCAGAACCACCCGATCCCAGGAGGGCCACGGTGGGCCGAGACTGCAAATTCTGCCCTAAGGAAAAAAAAAGAGAGAGAGACCGTTTTCACCATGTTGCCCAGGCCAGTCTGGTTCTCCTAGGCTCCAGTAATTCAATCGCGTCGTCATTCAAGCGTCCTGGGATTCTCAAGCGCAGCCAACCTGCCAGGCCACTCTATTCTCTTCTGATTAATAAATTGGGCCTGGCACGGTGGCTCACACCTGCATTCCCAGCACCCCGGGAGGCCTAGGAGTGTGGATCACCAGAGGTCGGGAGCTCCAGGCCATCCAGACAAACATGGAGAAACCCCATCTCTACCCCCCCAAAAAAAAAAATTAGCTTTGCATTATGGCTCACATCTGCAATCACAGCCACTCGGGATGCTTAGGGTGGAGAACCATCCAAACTAGGGAGGCAGAGGCCATGACTGGCTGACACTGGGCCACTGCATTCCAGCCAGGGCAACAAGAGCGAAATTCCGCCCTAAAGTAAAAAAGACAGAGACACAGAGAGAGAGAGACCAGTTTCACCATGTTGCCCAAGCCTGTTTGCAATTCCTAGCTGCAAGGGATCCTCCGAGCTCATGCCTGCAATACCAGCACCCTAGGAGGCCTAGGCGGGAGGATCACCCGAGGTCGGGAGCTCCAGGCCACCCGGACCAACATTGAGAAACTCCGTCTTTAACCAAAAACAAAAACAAAAGCATAAAATTAGCCGGGCATTATATCTCACACCTGCAATCCCAGGCACTCGGGAGGCTGAGGGAGGAGAACCACCCAAACGCAGGAGGCGGCGGCCTAAGAGGGCCGAGAGACCGTGCCACTGCATTCCAGCCTGGGCAACAAGAGCGAAATTCCACCCTAAAAAAAAAAAAAGAGGGAGAGAGAGAGAGAGACCGGTTTCACCATGTTGCCCTGGCCAGTCTGGAACTGCTAGGCTCAAGGGATCGCCCGCACTGGGCCTTCAAAAGTCCTGAGACTAACAGCATGGGCCACCAAGCCATGCCAATGTATTCCATTCTGATTACCAAATTGGGCCGGGTGTGGTGGCTCCCGCCTGCAATCCCAGCACCCCGGGAGGCCTAGGCGGGTGGAACATCCAAGGTCGGGAGCTCCAGGCCAGCCAGACCAACATGGAGAAACCCCGACTGTACCCCCCCCAAAAAAAAATAAGCCTGGCATTATGGCTCACACCTGCAATCCCAGGAACTCGGGAGGCTGAGGAAGGAGAACCACCCAAACCCTCGAGGTTGAGGACACGGCGGGCCGAGTCCGTGCCACTGCATTCCAGCCAGGGCAACAACAGCGAAATTCCGCCCTAAAAAAAAAAAAGAAAAAAAAAAAAAAACAAAGAGAGAGAGAGACCGGTTTCACCATGTTGCTCAGGCCAGTCTGGAACTCCTAGACTCCAGTGATCCACCTCCCGCCCACGCCTGCAATCCTAAGGGCGCCGGAGGCCTGGTGGGGCGGATCACCCAAGTTCAGCAGTTCCAGGCCTGCCAGAACAACACGGAGAAACCCCATCTCTACACACACACACACACAAATTAGCCAGGCATTATGGCTCACGTCTGCAATCCCAGGCACTCGGGAGGCTGAGGAAGGAAAACCACCCAAACCCGCGAGGTGGAGGCTACGGCAGGCCGAGACCAAGTCACTGCATTCCAGCCTGGGGAACAAGAGCAAAATTCCACCCTAAAAGAGAGAGAGAGAGAGAGAGAGGGGGGGGGGACTGGTTTCACCCTGTTGCCTAAGCCAGTCTTTAACTCCTAGGCTCCAGTGATTCCCAGCACGCAGGCGCCCCTCAATCCTGAGATTCGCGTGAGCCACCACCAATGACCTATTCCTTTCTGATTAATAAATTGGGCCTGACGCGGTGGCTCACACCTGCAATCCGAGAACCCTGGGAAGCCCAGGCGGGCAGATCACCAGATGTCGGGAGCTCCAGGCCAGCTGGACCAACATGGAGAAACTCCGTCACAACCCAAAAGAAAAAAAAATTAGCTGGACATTACAGCTCAAACCTTCAATCCCAGCCACTGGGGAGGCTTACGGAGGAGAACCATCCAAACTAGGGAGGCAGAGACAATGGCAGGCCGAGACTGGGCCACTGCATTCCAGCCAGGGCAACAAGAGTGAAATTCCGCCCTAAAAAAAAAAAAAAAAAAAAAACAGAGAGAGAGAGAGAGAGACACTGGTTTCACCATCTTGCCCAGGCCAGTCTGCCACTCCTAGGCACAAGGCATCCCCCGCGCTCGGCCGTCCAAGGTCCTGAAATTAGGAGCGTGAGGCAGCATAACAGGCCAATGTTTTCCATTCTGATTACCAAATTGGGCTGGGTACGGTGGCTCATGCCTGCAATCCCAGCACCGCGAGAGGCCGAGGCAGACGGATGCCCTGAGGTCGGGAGCTCCAGGCCAGCCGGAACAACCTGCAGAAACCCCGTCTCTACACACACACACACACACACACACACAAATTAGCAGGGCATTATGACTCACACCTGCAATCCCAGCCATTCGGGACGCTGAGGCAGGAGAACCACCCAAACCCGGGATGTGGAGGCCACAGCGGGCCGAGAATGAGTCACTGCATTCCAGCATCGACAAAAAAAGTGAAATTACACCCTAAGAAATAAAAAGAGAGGGAGAAACCGGTTTCACCATGTTGCCCAGGCCAGTCTGGTACTCCTAGGCTCCCGTAATCCACCGTGCTCGGCCGTCCAAAGTCCTGGGACTAGAAGCGTGAGCCAACATGCCAGGCCACTCTATTCTCTTCTGATTAATAAATTGGGCCTGGCACGGTGGCTCATGCCTGCAATCCCAGCACCCCAGAGGCCTAGGCGGGCGGATCACCGGAGGTGGGAAGCTCCAGGTCAGCCAGACCAATATGGAGAAACCCCATCTCTACCCCCCAAAAAAAAAAAAAATTTGCAGGGCATTATGGCTCCAACTTGCCAATCGCAGCCACATCAGGAGGCTGAGGGAAGAGAACCACCCAAACCTGGGAGGTGGAGGCCACGGCGGGCTGAAACTTTGCCACTGCATTCCAGCCTGGTAAACAAGAGCAAAATTCAGCCCTAAAAAAAAATAAGAGAGAGATAGAGACTGGTTTCACCATGTCGCCCAGGCCAGTCTGGAACTCCTAGGCTCCGGTGATCCCCCCACGTGGCCGTCCAAGATCCTGAGACTACAAGTGTGAGCCAACACTCCAGGCCAATCTATTGCTTTCTGATTAATAAATTGGGCCAGGCACGGTGGCTCACACCTGCATTCCCAGCACACCGGGAGGCCTAGGAGGTTGGATCACCAGAGGTTGGGAGCTCCAGGCCATCCAGACAAACATGGAGAAACCCCATCTCTACCCAAAAAAAAAAAAAAAAATTAGCTGGGCATTATGGCTCACACCTGCAATCACAGCCACTCGGGACGCTTAGGGAGGAGAACCATCCAAACTAGGGAGGCATAGGCCATGACGTGCTGAGACTGGGACACTGAATTCCAGCCAGGCAATAAGAAAGGGAATTCTGCCTTGGGTGCAAAAGACATAGAGATACAGAGAGAGAGAGATAGGAGCCAATGAAAGCAGCCCAAGCTCTGTTTGTACCTTAGTTTGGGTGATCTCTTCCGAAGCTAATTCTTAACGCTCTGAGACTATAAGCGCGGAGCTACCTTTTCTATTCTATTCTATTCTATTCTATTCTACTCTATTCTATTCTACTCTATTCTATTCTACTCTATTCTATTCTATTCTATTCTATTCTATTCTACTCTATTCTATTCTATTCTATTCTATTCTACTCTATTCTACTCTATTCTACTCTATTCTACTCTATTCTACTCTATTCTACTCTATTCTATTCTACTCTATTCTATTCTATTCTATTCTATTCTATTCTATTCTATTCTATTCTACTCTATTCTATTCTATTCTATTCTACTCTATTCTATTCTACTCTATTCTACTCTATTCTACTCTATTCTATTCTATTCTACTCTATTCTACTCTATTCTACTCTATTCTATTCTACTCTATTCTATTCTACTCTATTCTATTCTACTCTATTCTATTCTATTCCCAGCTCTGGTC
>JAKGGE010002157.1:0-25031 GCA_023748175.1 Hoolock leuconedys | reverse complement strand
TTCTATTCCCATTAGACTTAATCTATTCGACGATGATTCCCATGACGAGACTCCACTGTGAATTTCATTTATTCCTCGCCGACGAGATCTCTAGGAGCTCCCATTCTACTCTATTCTTAATTTTACTCTGATTTCCACTCTACACTATTCTATTCCCAGCTCTGGTCATATTTTCTACCTTGTGCATAAATGAGCCATGAGCCTTTATTAGTAGCCCTCTGAAGGAGTGGAGAAGAGAGCAACAAATCCCCATTCTTAAGAGCTCTGTGTCTTGCAGCAGGAGATGAGACCATGGTTTGTGAGGCAATTAGAGGAAGCTCAGAATAGTGCTGTCTAACAGAGTGCATGATGGTAACATTTTGAACTTTTGTTATCTGAGACTAGTGATACATAGGTACTGGGCACTTGAAATGAGGCTTCGGTGCATGAGGAACTGATACTTAACTTTTTTTTTTGAAACAGACTTTTGCTTTCTTGTTGCCCAGACTGGAGTGCAATGTGAGGATCTTTGCTAGCTACCTCACGGAGTTCAAATTCTCCTACCTGTCTCCGGTAGCTGGGATACAGGCATGCACCACCCTCGCCCAGCTAATTTTGTATTTTAGTAGAGTTGGGGTTTTCTCCATTGTTACAGGCGGTCTGACCCGACCTCGGTGATCCATGCCGACTCCCAAAGTGCTGGGATTACGGGCATGAGCCACAGCACCGGTGCCTATTTTTATTTTTGTTGCTTGGATTTAAATAGCCACATATGACTGGTAGCTACCATATTATTGAACAGCACAACCTGAGGACGGAGGCAGAATGGGGACCAGCCAGCCCGCTACTTATAACCAGGACAGGGAGGGACCTACAGCAAAGAGCAGGGGTCATGGAGAAAGTTCTAGAGGGTGGGGACTTCAGTTGGACCTTGAAGGATGAACGAAGGAGGGAGGAGGCACTGTGGGCTGCAGAAGAATGTACCTAAGAGCTGCAGTGAGTTTCCACGTGTGGGAGGGTTGGGGACAGGAGGACTCCTACAGCCAACTGGCTGGAGAGTCAGGGTGTAAAAAGAGCCTTCATTGCGTGCTAAAGTGGTTGATAGGAGAGTCGCGGAGAGTTTTTTGGGCAGGAGAGCCTGTCTGAAGGAGGCATATCTGGTGAGAGGGAGGCAGGAGATGGAGTGACTGGCAGGAGGAAGGGTTGTGGGGACAGAAGATTGCTTGAGCTGGAAAGGCGGTTTGGTCACGCACCTTCCGGCAGCCGGCCTCAGGTGTGGGAGGCTGGGGTCCCCACTGGGGGCTGAGGCTTCATGGGACTCCCAAGAGTCACCAGCTCACCCAGTCGTCTTGAGAAGGGAGGGGTGGCTGGACTGATGCTACTAATGTAGGGCAAAGTAGTCTTTGGACTGGGACAGAGGTTCATGTGGCTTTTGGAAGAATTTGACCTCTGCATCTTGGGGTACTCATCTCTTGGGGACTGACTCTGAGAATAAACACAGCCTGGGTAAGAACAGTTCCCTGCTGCCAGGTCTTGTGTTTGTGCCCAAGCTCTGCTATTTACAAGCTATGACTGTGGACCATTCACCAGCTTTTCTGAGCCTCAGTTTCCTCTTCTGTGAAATGAGAATAGTATTAGTACTTATCTCATGACATTAGGATGATTAGATAAATCTGTACAGGAAAAGTGCTTACAGAACAGGAGGTCCCAGTGTAGCCTGCCCTCAGAAAGCTCAGGAGTTTAAATATACCATAGGGGAGCTGGAGCGGTGGCTCGCGCCGTAATCCCTACACTGGGAGGCCCGGCGGGCAGATCATTGAGTCCAGTAGTTTGAGACCAGCCTGGCCAGCATGAGTGAAACCCCGTCTCTACTAAACTACAAAAAATTAGCTGGAGTGTTGTGGCACGCTTGTAATCCCAGCTACTCGGGAGAACTAAGGCAGGAGAATGCAAGCCCGGGCGGGGGCTGCGGAGGTTACAGTGAGCCGAGATCACACCATTGCACTCCAGCCTGGGCAACAGAGTGAGACTCCATCTAAAAAAATAATAAATAAATATGCATGGGAAGCTATTCTGGGGAGAGCTGGGAATAGGCCTCTGGGATTGGAGGGGGCCAGAGGGGCTGGGTAGCAGGGGCTTGGTGCCATCGGGTCAAAGGATCCATAGGATGCATGTGTTGTGTAGAGGGAAGCATGGGGTCAGGGTTGGAGCCGCAGCCCCTCTGATACCCCCACCCAAATGTCCCTGCAGAAGATGCTCATGAAGCAGCAGGACCGGCTGGAGGAGCGAGAGCAGGACATTGAGGACCAGCTGTACAAACTCGAGTCAGACAAGCGCCTGGTGGAGGTAGCTAAGCCCAAGGCCATGCTGCAGGGTGGGGTGGCTTGAGTGCAGGGCTTTGGGTGAGTTCCTTACTAAGGATTGATTGTGTGGCTCTATGCCAGAACCACTCCATCAGTCATTCAGTGAACTGTCCGTGGATGCCCACTGGTGCCAGGGGATGCTGGCCCAGAGCCCTGTGCTACCAGTGGGGAACTGGCAGGTCAGACCTTGCCCCTGGGAGCCTGGGGCAGCCTGGTGACTTAGGGTTCTAGGATGTGAGATGGGTAAGAGGGGGAAACCAAAGGTCTCCAGTGCTCACCTGCCCGCCCACTCCTGCCCTCTGTACTCGCAGGAGAAAGTGAACCAACTGAAGGAGGAAGTTCGGCTGCAGTACGAGAAGCTGCACCAGCTGCTGGACGAGGGACCTGCGGCTTGAACGAGGTGGAAGTCCTGGACAGGCTGACCAGGATTCTGCACCGGCGAGGAGCCTGTGCAGGCGCTGCACCTCGAGGCACATGCGGGGCCAAGAAGCTGCTGGGCTCCCTGCAGCTGCTCTTTGATAAGACGGAGGATGTCAGCTTCATGAAGGTGGGCTGGGCCCAGGACCAGGCTGGTGGCACCCAGAGGGCCATTTCCAAATTGGGATCTGCAGTTTCCCCCACCTGTGGCTCACATGCCGTTACCTTTGGAGCCAGCATGCATGGATTCAAATCCACCTGCCTGCTCTTTCTAGCACTGTGACCTTGGGCAAGTCATAGGTACATCCCGGGCCTTGTTCCCTCACCTACAAAATGGTGTTGATGATACAGATCTACTATTCTTTATCCACAATTCCATATTTATAAACATCTCTGAAAACTAACAAATTTTGGCATC
This sequence comes from Hoolock leuconedys, assembly GCA_023748175.1. Classification (NCBI taxonomy): domain Eukaryota; kingdom Metazoa; phylum Chordata; class Mammalia; order Primates; family Hylobatidae; genus Hoolock; species Hoolock leuconedys. The sequence continues at coordinate 21,854 of JAKGGE010002157.1, read as the reverse complement.
TAATTTAACAGCAAAAATTGACCTAAACTGATGTTAGGCAATTTATGGTCTTTATCTTGCTTGGTATGAAAATTCAAACATTTTGCTGCAGAAATGTTGATTTATTAGATTGTTGTGTCTTGCTGGGGATGATATGTAATATACGATACAGGCACTGTATTCTCCTTCTAAAATCCAAAAAATTCCGAATTCCAAAACACATCTGGCCCCAAAGACTTGAGCTAAAACAGCGTGGGCCTGCAGAGCCCTTCTCCTCGGGTAGCTATCTGGATGAAGTTATGGATGCAAAGAAAGCACTTACAATGCCTGGGTCACGTGGCAAGAGCTCAGTAAATGTTAGCTCTTCTTCCACAAATGGCCACCCCCACCTCTGCCACTTTCTGTCCAGAATGAGAGGATCCACCCTGCGTGGGGGAGGTTCGGGGGAGCAGCTTTTGTCTTCCCCTCTCCCTGGGCTCTCCCTGGGCTGCCTTTTCCACTGACTTGAGTCTTTTCTCTCCCCAACAGAACACCAAGTCTGTGAAAATCCTGATGGACAGGTAAGCTGACAGCCCCAGCCCTCCCGGGGGGCACATCCTGGGGAGGGCAGGGGGGCCAGGCCCATGGCGGGGAGGTAGGGCGGGCTCACTGGTGATGCCTCCTCACAGCAGATGCCCCGTCCACTGCCCCCAGGACCCAGACCTGCACGAGCAGCAGCCTTTCCCCCACTAAGATCGGCCACCTGAACTCCAAGCTCTTCCTGAACGAGGTGGCCAAGAAGGAGAAGCAGCTGCGGAAAATGCTAGAAGGTGAGGGTGGGGTGTTCCGCCGAAGGGAGACAGGGCCCTTTGGGGAGGGGTTCAGCACCAGAGCCTTCCCTCCAAGAGGCAGTGTGGCCCAGTCTGGGAGACCTGTCCTCATATCCTGGCTTTGCCACTTGTAGCTGTAGGACAGTGGGTAAGCAACATGACCTCCCCAGCCTCCATTTCTTCAGCTTAAAGTGGGGATATAACTATTCTGTACCTCCTAATGGCAGAGGAGCAAGCATCACCTGAGATGTAACATTCTTGGGCCTCTAGGTGTCAATGGTCCCCAGGTCAAACCCAGGGAGAGGAGGCCTGGGTTGCTTGGGGTGGGAGCTTTGGCGACTTTTGCCCCAACTCTCCACAGGCCCCTTCAGCACGCCGGTGCCCTTCCTGCAGAGTGTCCCCCTGTACCCTTGTGGCGTGAGCAGCTCTGGGGCGGAAAAGCGCAAGCACTCCAGCGGCCTTCCAGAGGCGGATTTCTAGAGACGTGCGTCGGGCCTGGCCAGGCGGCCAGGTAGCAGGCACAGCCAGCGGTGAGGCCAGTCTGGGCAGCCCCTGGGAGCCTTGCAGCTCCAGCACCTAGCGCGGTGGCCCCTGCCGGTGGCCAACCAGTGCCTCCAAGCCCGTGTTCCCCCATGCGCGGTATCCCAATGGCTCGCGCCCAGCAGCCCATACTCCCCAGTACTTATGGCGGCCTTGGATTCGTCTGTTCTGTGGACAACTGTTACTGTTCTTCCGTGGCCAACCATGGCGGCCACCAGCCCTACCCCCGCTCCGGCCACTTTCCCTGGACAGTGCCCTCGCAGGAGTACTCACACCCGCTCCCGCCCACACCCTCCGTTCCCCAGTCCCTTCCCAGCCTGGGGTCAGAGACTGGCTTGACGCCTCCCAGCAGCCCGGCCACCAGGATTTCTACAGGGTGTATGGGCAGCCGTCCACCAAACACTACGTGACGAGCTAACGCCAGGCAGGCGGCGGGGCGCTGGGGAATCTTCCTCCCCGGCCCCCGGGCTCGGGAGTTATGCATCCAGAGACCTGCCCTTCTACCTTCCTCGCCTCCCCTCTTCCTCATTCCATTGCCCCAGGTCTTTTCCTTTTGGATTTTGTTTTGGTTTTGGCTTTTTGATTTTTTTTTTTTTATTATCAATCTCCTGGACGCAGAGGTGACAGTGGGAGCTGGCCTGGGCCAGGACCGCAGGTGGCCCTGGAGATAGGAAGATGGCTCTGTCGGCTGAGCTCTCTCTCTCTTTCTCCCTTTTCCTCTACTCCTTCCCTTCACACCCCATTGGCTGGAAGGAACGCCGGCTTCCCTGAAGCTTGGGGATTCACCCTTCCTACCCACCCGAGGAGGGAACGCCCAGGGGCCGGACGTTTCTCCTCTTGTTTTCCTTTTGGGCAGTTTGGTCACTGATTGGTAGGAATGACCTTTAGATTGATTGTCGTTTTTTTTTTTTAAATTTTTAAACAAGAATGATTTCTCTGCTTCCTTCTCCTCACCATCTTCCCTAGGCCGGGTTCAAAGGCCACTTCTCAAGCAGCTTTGGCACCACCTTCAGCTTCAGAGTGGAATCTTTTAGAGACAAGGACCCTATGTCAGGAAGGGAAAAGGAACTTTGCCAATGATAGTGACCATTAAGCAAAAGCAAATAATAATAATATTAATAATACAAAGAGAAATAAAAGAAATAATAAAATAAAACAATAGCACAGTTCTTGTTGAGACTGGGGCAGGGAGGGAGGGGTTGCCCGAGTTGGGTCCTCACTCTTCGATTTTGACACAGCAACTTCCCCTGTAGTGAGCACTTGTATGAATCGGGACTCTGTTCTCAAGCAAGCAGGTATTTATTCTGTATCTGTCTAGAGCACACACCAAAATCCAAACTTCACAAACATGATGTACAGGTCCCACCTCCCTGCCTCTGTTCTCTTCCAGGCCTGGGATCTCTGTGTAAGCCGTGTGAGGCCCTGCCCTCTTGCTCCTGATTTGCCCTGGGTCCAGCCAGCTTGGTTCCAGGCCCGTGAATGTCAGTCTGTTGGGCACTGACCTCCGCTTGCTCTTGGCTCTGTCTTAATTTGACAAATATTTGCCCAGGGCCTCCCAGGCCCAACCCCATGCCACCTGGGTCCCTGCATCTCTCTTTGAGGTTTCGCCAATGTGTTTTAGCTGAGGACAAAGGAGAAACACCTTCCTATGAGTCTTAAAGCCACCCTTCAGGCCACAAATATTTGAGTGCACCACGCGCTGTGGCGCTGTGCAGGGCCAAGTGGCTTAGAGACAATGTAATCTAGCTGCCTTGGCCCTCATAGGGAGTAGGGACCACTCAGGTCCATACTTCCTTTGGACTTGGGGCTTTGGCCTTGGGAGAGGTGGAGGTGGCGGCGAGAAAAGGCATCCTGCCCCCATCCACTTCGGCAGAGCTTCCCCAAAGTTCAGCATGTCTTGGGAGCTTGATTCCCTTGCTGTGGCTCACCAATCCTGACACTTTGGGAGGCCAAGGCAGGCAAATTGCTTGAGCTCAGGGGTTTGAGACCAGCCTGAGCGCCATGTCAGAACCCTGTTTCACAAAAATACAAAAATTAGTTGAGCTGGTATGCACACCACACCTGTGGTCCCAGCTACTCTGGAGACTGAGGTGGGAGAATCGCTTGAGCCTGGGAGGCAGGAGGTTGCAGTAGGTCTAGATCAAGTCACCACCCAGCCTGTGCAACAAAGCAACAGAGCAAGACCCTGTTTCAAAAAAAAAAAAAAAAATAGTAAGTGGGTGTTGATTCCTGAGGCCTAGCTTAGACTCACATTGGGAATCTCTGAGAGCCCAGGAATTTGCATTTTTAACTTATTCTCCCATATCCTTGGTTTGGAGAAGTGCCGTTCTCGGGTGCACAGCAGGGGTCCCTCCCTGTTGCTCACCACAGAGGCCACCATGGGAGAGGAAGTTCGACACCCCCAAGGCCCCCTTCCTCTGGGAGTAAGGCCCCACCTTCAAAAGGCTCAAAAAGGCCCCGGTTGCCTGATGCTCTGCACGGAGCTGTAAGTCCGCAGCCCATGCACTTGTGTACTCTGCTGGGTGCTTAGCTATCTTTCCTCGTTTGGCAGAGTCAGGGCCTGACGCCACCCACCCCAGGAAGCCCAGTACAAGGCAGAGAGCCTGTAAAGTCCCATTCCCAGGCCGGGTGGGCTCATGCCTGTAATCCCAGCACTTTGGGAGGCTGAGGTGGGCGGATCACCTGAGGTCGGGAGTTCAAGACCAGCCTGGTCAATGTGGCTAAATTGCCTCTACTAAAAATAGAAAAAATTAGTTGGCATGGTGAAGTGGCTTGTAGTCCTGTAAGCTACTCAGGAGGCTGAGGCAGGAGAATCATGAACCTGGGAGGCAGAGGTGCTGTGCAGGAGCCTGGGATTGTGCCACTGCACTCCAGCCGGGCCACACAGCCAGACTCCATCTCAAAAGTCCCACGTGCCAGTGGTCCAAGCCCTCACTGACCCCTAGGCACCTCCCTCAGAAAAATAAAGGCTTGCCGCAGCACATTGGTCATGCCTCAATCCCAGCACTTTGAAAGGCCAAGTGGATGGATCACTTGAGTCCAGGGAATTCAAAACCAGCCTGGGCCCACATAGTGAGCATCTCTACTAAAATGAAAAAATTAGCCAGGCATTGAACATGCAGGCCTATGTGGTCTAGCTACTCTGGAGCTGAAGTGGGAGGATTGTGTGATTGGGGGCTGGGAGAGATTGGGTTGCGTGTGAGCTGAGATCTTGCCACTGCACTCCGGCCTCGGGCAACAGAGAGCAAGATCACTGTCTCAAAGAAAAAAATGAAAATATAAAGACTTTTGGGGCTGGCCAGACCAAACCATAGCCTTGGTCTTGCCCAACTGCCTCCGCCTTCCTGCCCTGAGGAGTAGAAAGGGATGACTCAGGTGGGGTGGTGGACCCACTTGCTACATCGTTCCCCTCCCCGAGGAGGTGTGGCAGGGGGGCCAGGAGCAGTATGACAACAGCTGGCAGCCTCCCCCCTTCCCCTCCCCGATACACCTGTTTGCGGGGCCTAGGGGAGTGGGGAAATGGCTGGAGTACAGTGCCCCTCAGCCCAGGATGCAGGATGCCTGGGGCAGGTGCGATGGACAGTCACTTCCTCCCACTGACATCTGCTTCTGTCTCACTGTCCCTTTCTCCCAGTTCTCAGGAGCTAGGACATCCCCATGCAAAGATTTGGGAGCCAAGACAAAAAGCTGCCCAATTTCTTTCCCATAGCCTAGTTTTTGTTTTGTAGCTGAGGGAGAGAGGCCCTTTCCCCAGGTGCGTCTATCCACTGAGATCTGGAGGACATTCTGGTGGGAATGGGATGGGCTTGGCCTCCATGTCCCAGCTTTGAAGCCCACCCGAACAGTGACAAGCTCAGGCACACATCTATAGGTGGCAGCAGCTGCCCAGAGTTGGCAGTGGGGGTCCCTAGGCAGCCAGGGGAAGCAGGAAGATGCTAACCCACAGCTGTCCCCAACCACCCAGCTGTCCCTGGCTTTGTAGGAGCAGCTGTCACCCAGCTTCCCAAAGGGTCAGGGGCAGAGGAGGCCCAGAAAGAGCTGGGGCTGCCCCAGGGAACAGAGCCTCAGAAGTCAGAGGGGCCCCATACTCTGCCCTCAACTGGTGGCCCCTTGGAGGCTGGCTGCAGCCACAGGTTCCCCAGTGCCAGCCTCCCCTCCTGCCCTTCCCAGAGGCCATCCCGCCTCCCCTTTCCGGGAAGGGCTGGGGATCCGACCACGTCTCCTACCCCACAGACCCGGGCCAACGGCTCCTGTGGCCCAGATGTGTGTTGAGCCCACCGGGAGGCCACTACGAGGGAGGGGGCGGGGTGGTTTTCCTCTGCCACCGGCCCAGCTCTTTCATGTGCCACCCACCCCCATCCAGCCCGGAGCCGAGCAGCTGGGCCGCTCCCTACCTCCCTCAGCCTCGCTCCCAGCTGTCTTTGGGGTGGGGCAGAGCAACAAGGGAACAGCTGCAAGGCAGGGAACACAAATTGATAGATTGCCCCCCCTGCAGCTGCCGGAAACGGTCTCTGGGCCAGAGGGGGTCTGAAGGGTGGGGGTGGGGGCAAGGCCTGGGGATGATTGGCTCCACCCTCTCCCAGCGCATCTGGCCGGGGACCCGGCTCAAAGAAGCCCCCTCCAGCTTCAAGGGGGCACCCAGGGGTGGGAGGCAGGGGAGACGAGGGTGGATGCCCTGACACTGAGTCCACCCAGGGCCCCTCTCTCCAAGCTGTGACCCCTCATTCTAGCAACCTCACCTCCAGCGGGTTCTTACAGGCCCCTGCTCACACTTTGCCCTCCAGAGCCTGTCATTTGTCAGCATGGCCTTGCTAAGACACCCTCATCTTCTCCCATCCGAGGGTGGGGAAGAACCAATTCGATTCACAACGCTGGGACCCAGGACCCATCCTAGCTGCAGGGGGATTCCCTACCCACCCCTGCAGCCTGTAAATTCTGGGAGAGGGAGGCCCCTGGAGGGAGGGATCAGAGGCATGTCCTTCCCCAACTTCCCACTCTGGCCTACTAAGAAATGGGAGCAGGGCGGCCCTACAAAAGTGTGCAGGAGGTGAGGAGCTGGAGGTCATGATCCTGGGTATCCCCAGACAGACATCCACCGCGCTACAGCCCCTCTTCACAAAGGTGATCAGCACTTTGGGAGGCTGAGGCAGGAGGGATCCCTTGATGAAACCAGCATGGGCAGTATAAGGAGATCCGGTCTCTACAAAAAAGAAGTAAAAAATATTAGAGAGCTAGGCGAGGTGGCTCAGGCCTGTAATCCCAACACTTTGGGGAGACCAAGGCAGGCAGATCACTTGAGGTCCAGGAGTTTGAGACCAGCCTGGCCAACATGGTAAAACCTTCTACTAAAATAAAAAAATCTAGGCGGGCACTTGGTGGTTCACACCTGTAATCCCAGCACTTTGGGAGGCTAGAGGCAGTGATCACAGGTCAGGGGGTGAGGCCATCACTTAGCCAACATGGTGAAACCCTGTCCCTACTAAAAAAAATACAAAAAATTGGTCGGGCATGAAGGCACATGCCTGTAATTCCAGCTACTTGGGAGGCTGAGGCGGGGGAACCGCTTGAACCCAGGAGGCGGCGGTTGCAGTGAGCTGAGATGGTGCCACTGCACTCTCCAGCCTTGCCGGGACAAACAAGACTCCGTCTCCAAAAAAAAAAGTATGGGTGTGGTGGTGGGCACCTGTGTGTTCCAACCTGGGAGCCTGAGGCAGAAGAATGAACAGGGAGTTTGCAGTGAGCGAGATAGCTCATTGCACTCCAACTGGGGTGACATGTAGCGAGACTCATATCAAAAAAAAGGTCCAGAGCACGGTAGCTCATACATAATCCCTAGCACTTTGGGAGGCCAAGGTGGGCGGATCACGAAGTCAGGAGATTGAGACTATCCTAGCTAACACGGTGAAACCCCGTCTCTACTAAAAATACAAATAATTAGCGGGGCGTGGTGGCCTGCACTTGTAGTCCCAGCTACTTGGGAGAACAGAGAGCAGGAGAATAGTGGTGAACCCAGGAGGCAGAGCTTGCAGTGAGCCAAGGTCGCGTCACTGCACTCCAGCCTGGGCCACACAGCAAGACTCCGTCTCAAAAACAAAACAAAACAAAACCCACAAAAAATTAAAAATTTAACCTGATGTGTTGGCATGTGCCTGTGGTCCCAGCTACTCGGGAGAATACAGAGCAAGAAGGATCACTTGAGTGCTGGAGGGGTCCCGCGCCAGGCCTGGGAGGTCAAGGCTGCAGTGAGCACAATGATTGCGCCCCACTGGGCACGAGCCTAGGCGACAGAACTCCCCACATCTTCAAGTAAATAAAATAAAATAAAATAAATAAAATAAAATAAAAAATAAAATAAAGACCTGGCAAGGTGCCTTATGCCTGTAATCCTAGCACTTTGGGAGGCCGAGGTGGGTGGATTGCCTGAGGTCAGGAATTCGAGACCAGCCAGGCCAACATGGTGAAACCTGTCTCTAATAAAAATACAAAAATTAGCAGGGCATGGTGGTGGGTTGCCTGCTCAATCCCAGCTACTCAGGGGCCCAGAGGCAGGAGGAGTACTTGAACCTGGGGTGGGGCTTGCAGTGAGGCGAGATTAGCCACTGCACTCCAGCCTGGGTGACAGAGCAAGACTGTCTCCAAGATGAAATAAAATAAAATAAAATAAAATAAAATAAAATAAAATAAAATAAAATAATAAAATAAAATAGTCTCCTGCATGTTTTGAAAATTCTTCGTTGGAGGAGCTTTAGGAAACAGTGGTCTCCAGAACCCGCATTCCCCTGGTACTGGTCTCTAGAACTCTGAATCTGTTTTGTTAAGAAGGCAAGAAAGGAAATTGAGAGCACTCTTAGATTGCCTTTGTCTTTTTTTTTTTTTATGGAGACGGAGTCTCGCTTTGTCGCCCAGGTTGGAGTGCAGTGACACAATCTCGGCCCACTTCAAGCTCCGCCTCCTAGGTTCACGCCATTCTTCTGCCTCAGCCTCCCCAGTAGCTGGGACTACAGGCACCTGCCACCACGCCCGGCTAATTTTGCCCGGCTAAATTTTTTGTATTTTTAGTAGAGACGGGGTTTCACTGTGTTAGCCAGGATGGTTTCGATCTCCTGACCTCATGATCTGCCCACCTCAGCCTCCCTGAAGTGTTGATTAGCATGCGAGCCACCACGCCTCGCCCCAGATTGCCCTGTCTTATACCTGCAGAAGAGCTGGGCAGGGCCTGGGCTAGGCTAACTCCAGGCTACAGATTCCAGAATTTTGGAGGCTGGGAGGAATGGGAAATACTTCACAGTATGGGGCAGAGGCCGCCAGGGGTTGAGGGGCTCATGGTGAGAAGGGATCTGCCTGGACCAGGAAGAGGCTGGCCCCAAGAACGGAGTTTCTTCCTTCAGCTTCAGCTTCCGTCTTTCTTCCTAACACTCTCCTTCCACCTGAATCCCAAAGTCTGTCTTCCTTCCAGGATAGCATGTGTTCCAACCCCTGCTGAATTCCTGCATTACCCACAACCTCAGGATGTCACTGTCACAGTGAAAGTCCTTCTCAACATAACTAATAGAAAAGCTGATGGACAGAGCTCTGGTTCCTACCATATCTAATTTCAATCTCTCTCTTTTTGAGATGAGTCTTGCTCTGTCATCCAGTGGCCTGACTTATCCCAGAGCTCTGCACTAGGGGGGGTCTTCGAATGTTTCTTTCGACGAGACCAGTTTTCTTCACTGCTGGTTAATGCCTCTCAACTGTAGCAAACTGGGATATTTATGGACTTCTCCTTGCACTAGATCTTCACAATTGGCTCTTCGAGAGGACCCACCTGCTCTGGTGATATAGATTTTTATTATTATTATTTACACTGGCAAGCAGGGGCTTATATGTGAGTTGGTAGCGCAGCTTGTAGCATGGGGCTTAGAGATGGCACAATAGAATGGCTGCACTGGCTCATGCCTGTAATTCCAGCACTTTGGGAGGCTGAGGCTGGTGTATCACCTGAGGTCAGGAGTTCAAGACCAGCCTACTGGCCAGCATGGTGAAACCCCGTCTCTACTAAAAGTACAAGAGTAGCCAGGGTGGTGGCAGAGGCACACTGTAATGCCAGCTACTCAGGAGGCTGAGGCAGGAGGGTACGCCTGAACCCGGAGGTGGAGGTTGCAGTGAGCAGACTCTCACCACTGCACTCTCTAGCCTGGGCAACAAGAGTGAGACTTTAGTCTCAAAAAAGAGATGGCACGAATTCCCATCTCAGAGTGGGAATCTTGAGGGAGGGTGTTCCAGAACTGAGTGTAGGGTGAGGTATGAACTTCTGGTCCACCTGGAAAAAAACCAGCAGTGAATCATTTGACATAAATGTCCTGGGCCGAGCGCAGTGAACCACACCCATGATCCCAGCACTTTGGGAGGCTGAGGTGGTGAGGATCTGCCTGGCTGAGTCAGGAAGTTGAGACCAACCCTGGCAACAGTGCGACCCCATCTCTACTAAAAATACAAAATTAACCGAGTGGTGGTGGGTTGTCTGTAATCCCAGTTACTCAAGAGGCTGAGGCAGGAGAATTGCCCAGACGGGGAAGTGAACGTTGCAGTGAGCAAGATTGCATCATTGCACTCCAGCCTGCATGACAAAGTGACTCCGTCTCAAAAATACATAAATAAAATAAATGTCCTGGCTGCCTGGTTGTGGAGTGGTGTTGCTGTGGACACTACCCATGTGCATGCCTGCTGCAGGGCACTGAGCTGGGAGGGGACATGGATGCAGATGGGCAGTTTGAGGCTTAAGAGGGATTCTACTGCCGGGCGCGGTGGCTCACGCTTGTAATCCCAGCACTTGGGAGGCCGAGAGGCAGGTGGATCACGAGGTCAGGAGACGAGACCACGAAACCCCTTCGCTCTCTACTAAAAATACAAAAAATTAGCCGGGCGAGGTGGCGAAGGCCAGTAGTCCCAGCTACTAGGAGAGGCTGAGGCAGGAGAGAAGTGATTCCGGGAGGCATGGAGCTCGCAGAGTGAGCCAAGATTGCGCCATTGCACCCAGCCTGGGTGCCTGGTGACAGAGCCAGACTCCGTCCCAAAAAAAAAAAAAAACAGGGACTTACCAGCCACACCCAATGCTGGGTGTCCCCGGCCGCAGCTCCCTAGTTCCACCCAGCACACCATATGCTGGAAGTCAGTCTGTCTAATAACCTGCGCGCTTCCATGCCCCACTGGCTTTGGACTTGCTGACCCTCTGCCTGACTGACTTCTTTTGAGACGGAGTCTTGCTCTGTCAGCCCAGGCTGGAGTGCAGTGGTAATTCCGCTCACTGCAAGCTCCTCCCCGGGTCACGCTTCTATTCTCCCCTGCCTCAGCCTCTCTGAGTAGCTGGACTACAGGTTTCCCCACCACTCGGGGCTAATTTTTTGTATTTTTAGTAGAGACGGGTTTCAACGTCCCCATCTCTGACTGCGATCCACCCTCGCCTCGCCTCCCGCCAAGTGCTGCTGCTGGGATTACAAGCTTGAGCCACCGCTACCGCCTTGGACTGACTCTCTAGCCTCAAAGTCCACCTCCAGGTGCTCTCCTGGTCCCCCGCCTCCTGCAGAGAGTGGTATAGAGATAGAGCCAGGTCTGGGTGCTGGTATATGACTCTTCAGGCATCCACAGCCATCACAATGTTTATGTTCCTTGGGGCCAGCCATACCCCATGCATTTCAGCTTCCCTCACTTTGGATTTTAACCACTGTGGTTCACAGGTTGTTGCAAGTCGTCTGGCTTAATGTCCAACTAGGGCTGTGGAAAGTGCCTGGAGGACGCAAATGTGAGCCGCCTCTGATTTTTTCAGAGCCTAGCACAATGCCTGTATGTTTGTTTCATTCATTCATTCATCCAATAAGTCATTATTGACTCTTATTGTTCCAGGCATTGCTCAATGTCAGGGGATATAGCAGCGCAAACAAAACAAACTCTGCCGTCTTGAACTGATCCTGTGGGGAAGAGCGACAATCAACCCTAAAGAAGTCACCATGAGAGGCTGTGCCCTGGTGGCTCATGCCTGTAATCCTAGCACCTGAGAGGCCAAGGCGTGGCAGGATGCCTGGAGCTCAGGAGTTTGACACCAGCCTGGGCAACATGGTAGAAACCCCTGCCTCTACTAAAAAAATATAAAATTAGCTAGGCATGGTGGGACATGCCTGTAGTCCCAGCTACTCGGGATGCTGAGGCAGAATTGCTTGAACATGGGAGTGCAGGTTGCAGTGAGCCAAGATCACACCATGCACCCAGCCTGGGCACAGAGTGAGACCTCGCCTCCAAAAAAAAAAAAAAAAAAAAAGTCACTGTGAGGCTGGGTGCAGTGGCTCACACCTGTAATCCCAGCACTTGAAGGCCAAGGTGGGCAGATCACCTGAGGTCAGAGTTCCTAGACCAGCCTGGCTAACATGGCAAAACCTCATTCTACTAAAATACAAAAATTAGCCGGGCTGCAGGACGTGATGCCTGTAGTCCCAGCTACTCTGGGAGGCTGAGGCAGGAAAATCACTTGAACTCAGGAGGGCAAAGGTTGCAGGGAGCCGCAGATCATGCCACCGCACCCCGGCCTGGCGCATGTATCTGCTCCCAAAAAAAAATGCCGGTGCAGTGGCTCACCTGTAATCCCAGCACTTTGGGAGGTCAGAGTATGGCAGATCACGAAAAATAGAGATCGAGACCATCCTGGCTAACATGGTGAAACCACGCATTCAATAAAAATACAAAAAATTAGCTGGGCCTGGTGGCACACTGTAGTCCCAGCTACCTGGGGAGGCTGAGGCAGAGAATTGCTTGAACCTGGGAGGCTGAGGTTGCAGTGAGCCGAGATCACGCCCATTGCACCTGTGCCTGGGCAACAAGAACTTAAACTCCATCTCAAAAAAAACAAAACACAAAACAAGTCACCGCGAGTTGCGGATAAGTACAGTCCAGGAAGGCAAAGCAGGTGGGGGCAATAGGGATACCATAGGAGGGAGGGGTGTGGGAAGTGTTTATAGGGAGGATTGAGCAGTCTGGCTGAGGAGGTGGCATTGAGCAGAACCCCAAGAATGGGGGCAAGATCTGGGGATACTTGGAGCATGAGTGCGTTTCTGGCAGAGAGAACCAAAGGCCTCAGGCAGAAAATGTTTCAGAAACAGTCAGGGTGCGAGTGCAGCTGGAAAGCGTTGGGGGTGTGAGAGATTAGCGAGTGATGATGTCACAGACAGGCAGTGAGGGGACAGGGCAGTGCACAGGCTATGGGAGGGGTTTTTGCTTCTGCTCAAGTGATATTTGCTTGGCCTGGCGCTGGGTGGCTCACACCTGTAATCCCAGCACTTGGGAGGCCGAGGCGGGCGATCGAGACCAGGAGAGATCGAGACCATCCCATAACACGGTGAAACCCTCTGGGCTCCCTACTAAAAATACAAAAATTAGTCACATGCTGGGCGGGCGGGCTTCAGTCCAGCTTTCACCCCGAGAGGCTGAGGCAGGAAAACAGCGTGGAACCCGGAGGCGGAGCTTGCAGTGAGCCGAGATAGCGCCCACTGCAGTCCGCCCGGCGAGACTGTCTCAAAAAAAAAGAGATATTTGCTGGATGAAGGGTTTCACAGGGAAGAGGGTTAGAGGGTACCCAAGCCGTCCTCTTTAGGAGGTAGGACTCAGCTTACGCCCTAAAGGAAACGGAAAGCTCAAAAAGAGGGGGCAGACATCCCAGGGAGGAGGTTGTTGTGAACACAGGTGGGAAAATGAAATCAGTAGGGATTATGTTTGGGGAAATAGTGAGAAGACATTTGGGCACAAAGGCTGTGTGGAGTCCATGGCTGATAAGTCCATTAAAAAGGTTTGGGGGTCAGATCAGCAGGGCCTTGAATAACAGGATAAATGGTTTGGCTTGAGGGACCCACAGCAGCAGGGCCTCTGAAGGCATCTGCAGGGTACCCATTTTAATAATGGCGCTAACCCCTCGAAGGAGGATCAGGCAGGGGAGTCCAGACCAGGCTAGGAGGCAGTGGGAGGCCAGGAGAGACAGGTGGGTCTAGGGTGCACCCTCAACCGCCCAAGGAGCCGGGAAGGCAGGTGGCTGGGTGTCCAGGTCCTGCTGCTCAGCTAAGGGATGGAAGCCTGATCAAGCTTTCCCTTCCCGCCAGCTAACCATGGGCCCCAGGAGTCAGCAGAAAATCCCGGCTCCAGGGAGGAGGCATGGAGCCAGAAGCTGCTGAGGGAGCACTGGCAGCAAGATGCCATTGTACATCCCAAGCAATCAAGATGCTTCCAGAGGAAATCAAAAGCACCAACCGGGGAAATGATGTGTGCACTTTCTCAAACACACATACAAACTTCGCTCCAAAATGGGTCATGAAGGCTGTATGCATTGGGGAGGGAGGGCTGGGAGAAGGGGGGCCTGGGAGCCCGGGGAGCAGGCTGGGCCTGGTGCCCACCTCACCCTCCTGGCATAGGGGATGGCAGCAGCTGCAGGGTGGGTGGGATGTGAGGATAATATACACCTCCCATGCATATGGATCATGCTCACAGCTGCCCTGCTTGCTTAGTGTCTATTAGGACCAACTGTTTCAGGAGCAGTGGCAGGCGGGCGGGAGAGGGGGTGTGATTTGGCTCCATTCACAGACTGGGGTAGAGGCTGCCTGCAGCTGTGTGATGTTTCCCCACTGCCTGGAGAGCATCTCAGCCCTGAATGCCCCTTCCTCCTGCTTTTCTTCTTCCGACTAGTTGCTATGCCAGATCTAGAGGTCTCAGGGTGGGAAAGGGCCTGGGGCATGAATAAGATGAAAATCCAGGCTGCATCCCCATAGGAGCTTGGGAGGGAGGGAGAGCTGGGCAGGATTGATCTCTCTGGTCCAGGATGGGTTGTTGTTTACAAAACCAAGCTTCTTATCCCCTTCCCAGAAGCCATCTGTAGCATTCCAGCAGGAAAAACGGGTTTTGGCACTGTCCTCTGGAGGTTTCTCAGGAAGCCCCATTCCTATGTGACAGCCTCCTAGACCAGGCTTGCTCTGTGCTCCAGAGGGAATCCAAGGGGCTGAGGCTGGTGGACCAGCATCATTCTGCAGGATTCTGACGTCCTGGCAGCAAGGGAGGGCTAGAAGGGAGAATGCTGGGTTTCCAGCCCGTGAGCAGGTGCTCCAGGGTGGGCCTGGGCCTGGGCTGGGGACAGTGCTGGAAACGCAGGCCCAGGGAGGGGTCTGCTGGTGTCATAGGCAGGGGCCAAGTGTAGCTGTACAGCTTTAAGCGCCTACCCAAGGAACTGGCTGAGGGGCTGCAGCTGGTGCCACACCTGTACCCCCCTGGTGTGGGCATCATTTCCCACATGAGTCAGTGGTGGCCTGGCCTATGTACCTCTAAAGGGGCTAGGGAATGTGGCCAAGAGGGCCTGCCTGTGGACGAGCCCGTGTGTCTCCCATGCAGCTCTCTTTCTCCTCCCTGCTCCAGCGGTCTTGGGGGCTCTAAGGCTGCTGCCCAGGGTGGCACAGGGCTTGAGCCCTGGGTGGGAGTGGAGGCAGCTGATCCCAGGCCAGAGCCCCAACTGCAACAGCCTCCCCAGGTCCCTTTCCTGTTGTTGTAGCGTGGGTGGGGCTGGGCACCTCCTTCCCCACTGGTGGCATCCCAGAGCAGCAGCTGACCTGGGACCCCAGGGCAGGGCTCCTGATCCTGAAAACAGGGTGAGTGGGCAAAGAGCTGCGGGCTGCCTCAGCCCACCTCCTGGGGTGACATCATGGAATAAAATGGGCTTTCAGCAAGTGGGCTGGCAGGAATCACAGTCGTTTTCATTTCCTAGCTGTATGACTTGGCAAGTGACTTAACCTTTGTGAGCCTTGGTTTCTGCCATCTGGGAACTAGGGAGAAGTAAACAGCTATCTTGTAGGGCTAATCAAAGGATGAGACCCACTAACATTCAAAGGAGAAGCAGTTGGCTTAGCTAAATGGGGATTCTGACCCCAACCCCTGCAGTGTACCTCCCTCAGCTTCAGGTATCCAAGCAAATTCTCCCTCTGCCCCTCCTGGACACAGCTAGCTTCTTCTGCAAAGTTCTGTCATTAATATTTCATTTCTTAGCAGCGCGCTTTTTGTCCCTGACACTGCTATTCGCCTGGAGAAGAAACCGCCCCGTTCCTTTGTGCAGAAGGAGCCCCTTAGCTCCTTTCTGAGAGCAGAGCATTAGGGAGCCAAAAGCAAACAGGTATTGTAGAGCAAATTTGGGACCCAGCACTGAAACAGGCCTGGTTCAACTCGTGACTGTGCTCCAGTTCTTCCTGGGTGGGAATCATGGGCGAAAGTGATTCAAATTCTATGAGCCCCATCCCTATACTGTGAATGACAATACCTACAGTTAACAGTGTCTTTGGCGAGGATTAAATAAGAGTACCGTAGAGCACCTGGGCGCAAGTGGCTACCTCTAACTCTTTTCCCCTGGTCTACACTGTGGGTGCCTGCTGTTGGTCAGACTTCCACGCCTGTGTGTGGTTGGTTCTGGACACGACACACCAGCGCTGGACCAGCAGTTCGCAGGGAGCCAGGGGTTTCTCTCCCTCCCTGCCCCTGCCCTGGTGGCTGCAGCCTGTGTTTTGCAGTGTTGGAAAAGGAAATTACAGGAACAAATTGGTAATTAACGGGGATGAGGGAGACAGGACAGAGGGCCCTGAGATGCAGCTTGACTGAGAGAGAAACCAGGTTTGCACCTGGGGCCAATCAGGGCCTCTGATAAGAGCCTCTTCCCACCTACAAATCTAAGCAGGAGGTGGGTTGGGGTGGCCCCTGGGAGCCTGAAGGGAGGGGGGCTGCTGGCCTTGAAAGTCACAAGTTTCACATGGGAGGGAAGGTGGGAGGTAGAGGTCTGAATTGGGAAGCCTGACCTGTGACTGTCAGCTGTTATATTTGAGCACTACTGATTTAAGTAGCACCTACTACTCACTGTACAGTCATCTCACCCCCATCCTCTTTGGACAACTGCACAACATGATTATTGCCTAAATTTGAAGATAAGAAACTGAGGCCAGGCACGGGTGGTCACGCCTGTAATCCCAGCACTTTGGGAGGCCAAGGCATGTGGATCACCTGAGGTCAGGAGTTCGAGACCAGCCTGGCTAACATGGTGAAACCCCATGTCTACTAAAGATACAAAAATTAGCTGGCGATGGTGGCGCATGCCTGTAATCCCAGCTATTCGGGAGGCTGGAGGCAGGAGAATCGCTTGAACCTCGGGAGGTGGAGGTTGCAGTGAGCCGAGATCGTGCCACTGAATTCCAGTCTGGGCAGAAGAGCTAAACTCCGCTCCAAAAAAAAAAAAAAGAAAGAAAAGAAACTGAGGCGGAATGTTCCTTCTATGTGCTAGGTATTGTCCTGGTAGATTCAGGCACTTTGTTTACATGCTGAGATCTCTTTAATCTCCCTATGCTGACCTAGTCAACATCAAAAATGCTGGGGATTACGGGTATAAGACACCGCGCTCCAGCCACACTTTTAATTGTACTGCACTGTCCCTTTTTTGGGCAGGGAGCCTGGGAAGCGGTTTTACAGATTTATCAAAACAAAGCCAAAAGCTAGGATGTCCAGTTAAATTTGAATTTAAGGTAAACAATGCATTTTTCGGGCTGGGCGCGGTGGCTCAAGTGCCCTCAGAATCCCAGCACTTTGGGAGGCCAAGGAAGGGCGGATCAATGAGGTCAGAATTTGAGACCATCCTGGCTAACACAGGAAACCCTCGCTTCTACTAAAATACAAAAATACTGGCGAGATGAAGGCTTCCGTAGTCCCAGCTACCGTGAGGCTGGTGCAGGAGAATGGTGTGAACTGGGCGGAGCTCTGCAGTGAGCTGAGATCGCGCCTAATTGCACTCCAGCCTGGGCTTACAGCGAAGACTCTGTCTCAAAAAAAAAAAAAAAAAAAAAGAAAAAGAAAAAACAAAAAAAAAAATATGCTTTTCGAGTGTTAAGTAATTGATGTCCCAAATATTGCATGATATACTAATTAAAAAAAAACTATTCATTGTTTATCTGAAATTCAAGTTTAACGGAATGTTCGTGAGATGTAATCTAGCAAACCCTAATTCTTCTTTCTCCTGCTTCCAGCTACCAGCTAGTTCTGCCCACAGCTACTCTTTTGTGCCGGGCACAGTACCACTTCTGTAATCCCAGCACTTTGGGAGTCGAGGCAGGCAGATCAATGCAGGTCAGGAGATCGAGACCATCCTGGCTAACACTGTGAAAACCTCGGCTCTCTACTAAAATACAAAACCCCAAAAGTTACCAGTGTGGTGGCAGTGGTGCCTGTGGGTCCCAGCTACTAGAGGCTGAGGTGGGAGAATGGCATGAACCTGGGAGGCAGTGGAGCTTGCAGTGAGCCGAGATCACAGCCACTGCACTCCAGCCTGGGCACAGAGCGAGACCTCTGTCTCAAAAAAAAAAAAAATTAGCTAGACATGGTGGTACATGCCTCTAGTCCCAGCTACTTGGGAGGCTGAGTTGGGAGGATGGCTTGAGCCCAGGAGGTTGAGGCTGCAGCGAGTTGTAGACTGTGCCACTGCACTCCAGCCTGAGGACAGAGCATCCTGTCTCAGAAACACAAACGCACACACACGCACACAAATGGTGAGGCCTTTGGGACCAGCTGTACTGCTGTGTCTCTAGCCTGCTGAAGGGACAATCTAACCTCCTTCTGCTCCAAAGGCAGAGCTCGGGACAGCGGCTAACCCCTGCACCTTCATGTAACACTGGGTGGTCTGTTCCTCTTTAAACCCTCTCTGTAAAATGGAAGATCCAGTATTAGGGTACTCATGTAACCGCAAGTCTCCCCTGCAGGCTCCCACCCTGCCACTATTTCTTTTCCTTTTCCCTGTCTCGTCGGCTGGACCTGGCCAAGGATGAAACCTAGGTCTATGTTTGTGCTGTGTGAGCAGAGGACACCCAACACCTGGGGCAGGGAACCTAGGGGGAGCAGTGCGTCGTCAGAGGCTGAGAGGGGGAGGCTGGGCAGAAGGAGTACTCAGAGGCTGGGGCTGGAGGCTGCTGGGAGATGAGCCATTGACAGATTTTTTTTTTATGGGCGAGTTTCATGCTCTTGCTGCCCAGGCTGGAGTGCAATGGCGTGATCTCAGCTCACTGCAACCTCCTCGGCTCCTGGTTCGCCAGGCAATTCTCCTGCCTCAGCCTCCCAAGCAGCTGGGATTACAGGCATGTGCCACCACTCAGCTAATTTTGTATTTTTAGTAGAGATGGGAGTTTCACCCATGCTGTCAGGGTTGGTCTTGAACCTCTGACTTCAGGAGATCTACCTGCCTTGGCTCTGAGTGCTGGGACTCCAGGCGATCCCCGCCCCTGCCATTGGACTGTTTTTGTTTTCCAGAGGCGAACAGCTTGCTCAGCATTCGTGACTCCAGGCCTAAGGGGCCCCATCTGCACTTAAAGGCTCTGTGATGAAAATTCCTTAACTGGGGCAAATGTCTCTACCTCCAAGCAAGGGGACCAATGCTCACCATGATGTATCTAAAGTGCCCGCACCTAGAAGGGGCTTAATGTGAAGGGCTGTTATTTCCTACTTGTTGGTATCCTATTTTATATATATCCTTCTGAAAACTCCTTTGAAGAAAGCTAACCCCTGAAAAGGGACAAACACATTTCAGGCCCCTCTGAGCTGGCAAAGAACACAACACACATTCCAGGCTGTCTTCATTCCAGCTAAATTTTATTTGTTTGATTTGACAGATCACCTACATACATTGAGTTTTCCACATGACCAAACACCACCCTTCCTTGATTATCATTTTCAAAAAGGATTATAAAAAGAACCTTTTGATGGATCAGACTGAACCTGAAACCACATGGAGTGCAGAGCTGCAACAAAAGGAAGTAAGAACTGGTCCCCGAGAAGGAAAGGAAAGGGAAATCAAAGCAAACTCTGACGGAATGGAGAGACGAGTCCCGTGAGGGTGACATGGTGTCACCCAGGCCAGGCCGGATAAAGGAGCGGCCAACAGTGAGGTGGGGGGTACAGAGTGGCACAAAATAGCTACTACTTTAGTCCAGAGGGAATAAATTTTGGCTGCTGGGTGGAGAGAGAAGTGAGATGGAGGGAGAGAGGATGGGAAGGGAGCAGGACCATGTCCTCTCAGCAGCCGTGGAGCTGCGGGACTCTTTAACCTGGCACATTTCTAACCGCCGGCATAATTGCTGACTTTCAGCTGTGCACCGACATACCCCCAGCTCAGCCCATTATCAATGACACCTTTGTTTCCATAGTAACCAAGGGAGAGTGAAGGGGAAAGGGTGTGTTGCATTGGGTGCAGGGAATCCAGCCAAAAAGCAGCCACAGGGTAGATCGGGAGTGAGGGGAGGGACCTGAGTTTTTCTCCTAATAACTGGCTTGAGCACATATCACCTAGCACCCCCCCCAGGTTCGTTCGCCTCCGGCCCCCAGCCCTCCCCCTCAAGACATTCAGATGCAATTAAAAGCAGGGCAAAAAGTCTCGCTTAAGCCTCACTGGGGACGGAGGAGGAGAAAAGGGCCTCTCCCTCTCCAGCTTCAAATTCTGTCTCCTGTCAGGGCAGGAGTGGGCAGGGAAGAGGCAAGAGGGCTTTAAAAAGTATTTTGTTTTAAATGGGAGCTTCAAACCTGCTCTTTTTTCAGGTTTCTTCATCTACCCCAGAGCCCCCAGGAGGGTTCAAAAGGGCTCAAAGGAAGATGAAAAGCGTGACATCTGCAGCTGCCTCTGTTGTGTCTCTGCAGCTGAGGAGCAAATCAGAACATTTTACAGAGGTCGTTATCAGAGGAGTGGCTTCTGCCTGATAGCAGAGGGGCCTTGGAGAGCCTCTTTAAAACAGTCCCCTAAGTTGGTGCTAAAAGCAAACAAAAAATATTTTTACAGACCCTCCACCGCCAGAGTCAAAGTTCCATACTGCAGTGTTCCAAAATTGCAGACCTCCCCAAGCAGGTATTTTGCCCCTCAGATAACTTGTCCCTGATGAACCTTTCGGAAGAAAAGTAATTTCAAGTGCTAGAGCCACATTTGCAGCCTGGGTAGAAGGGGGATTTCTGATTCACTCCTGTGTTGCCTCTGAAAGACAGGAGCTTAAAGTAGCCAGAGAAGCCAGTGGGAGAGGCTGCAGAGAGCAGCTAGCTCTGCGTTTAAAAACCCCACTTCTTTTTGTTTTGCAAGTCCTTACAGGTCTGTCCACACACCTGGCACCTTTCATGGCTGGCTTTGTTAATGACTTTCATGCCAGACTGCTTTTGAAGCTGGATATGCCTCGGTCTCTGCTGCATATTCTTAGCGAAAAACTGGGTACTGAGGCCAGAGGGCTGCAGTGAGATTACGCTAGATGCACTCACACGCCCTGATGGGCTTGGGAAGAGCCACCTCCCAGGATGAGAAGGCAGCTGGCCCCCCAGGGTTACGCCAGTCACTGGACAGTCTCTTATTCATTCTCTGAAAACCCTGAGCTCAGGCACCAGAACAGAGTTTAATTAGGAGCTGGGCAGTAGCTCTGGCCTGTTTTATGTTTGAAGCTGAGAGTTTCTGAGGCTCGGGAAACAAGCTTGTTTTTACAGCAGGGCAGGAGAAATGTTCTGCTATTCCTCTCAATCAATCCCAGCAGAGGACAGAGGCAGAACACCGCGCAGAGGCAGAGGCCCAACGGCTGGCGTGACTCTGGCTTCCCTGGTTCTGACCCCTGCAGTCACACACACACACCATGTCTCCCCAGCTTGAAACCCCTCTCACCCAGGAGCATCCCACACCTAGGTGCCAGCACTGTAAGGTAGTCTCTAAAAAATCACGATCTTACAGCTTTTCTCAGTGGAGCAGGTTCATGGTAAAGCTGCATTTATTTCTAAAATCTGATAGCAGCGGCCTGTGATCGTTTAGACACGGGAATTCTTTGAGCTTTAGAAATCCCTGTCCCATAGGATGGCCGTGGAGAAGCCAGCCAATCCCAAGAATTGGCTGCTCACTATCTGAGCTGGAGAAAACCTGTTCACATTAGCCTGAGCCCTCGTGTGAGGGAGCTTTTTAGAACAACAATTTTTCTGGAATTAAACCTCCCACCTCTCCTTACATTCAGATGTCATTACAGTCCAAAGTCATAAGGGAATTTGCTTTCTCTGTGGCTGGCTGGAGGCGGGGGGCAGGGGGTGGGTGGGATGGGGTATGTTTCTGTAGTGACTTGTCTGCAGAAGGGGTTTTTTTTTTTCTCCCTTTAAAAGGTGAGGATTACATACGTAGTCTCCGACCTGCAAGACGATGAGATGGTTTAATTATACTGCACACCCCCCCCACCCCCCACCCAGCAGCTTCCTACTGCGGACAGACTAACCTGGCTGGGCTGGTGACTTGGTAAAATCACTGACAGCACCAGCAGAAACACTGTCTGTGGTTTCAAAATATGGAGGGAATGCAAGGGACGGGTCAGTAAATAAATGAACTCAGCAAGCTGCTTCTTCCCTCTTTTTTTCTTTTTTTTTTTTTTGAGAGGAAAAAAGCCCACTAGAGTTGTCTAAACTGCAGTACAATCTCTTACTCATTTCAAAGATCTCATTTCTAATCAT